>JXCR01128284.1:0-10837 GCA_002079205.1 Phalaenopsis hybrid cultivar | reverse complement strand
CTTGGGTTAGCCTTGGGCTAAGTCCAAATTGATTGTTATAAATGGTCAATAGGGACCTCATGAAGAGTTTTGAACATGAATTGGATTCCAATTTGGAGGTTAAGGCAATCAATTGGGTGAAATTTGGGGACTTAGCCAATTTAGGGCTAAATTTGGGAATTTTGGCTTTAGGCCAAAATAAAATGGATTTGAGGCTTTACTAAGGTTAATTGATGGTTGATTTTGATGTATATGAATTTCATAAAGTCAAATGGATTTGAGGCTTCACCAAGGTCAATTGATGGTTGATTTTGATGTATAGAAATGTTATAAAGATTTTATCAATTTTAATTAGCTAATTGACTAGGCTATGGGTTTAATTTGGTGAGATTAGGTCATATGGTCAAAATTGGGGTTTTGCCCCAAATCAAAATTGGGCTCAAATCATGAACCAATTGAGCTTGTATTTGGTTTAGTTTGATCATATCAAAAGTGAATTTGAGTTTAGGTTTGAAATTGGGGTCAATTGAGATCAAATTGATGGATATTTGAGTTGGATTTGCGGAAATTTGGATCTTTGAAGAGTAATTTGGGGATTTTGGTTAAATATGGTCAATTTGGCCAAATTGGATCATGTGGTAGTTGAAAGAAATGAAATTAGGAATATTCTGGATTTATTAAAATTTTCTGGGAATTTTTGGAATTTTTGGGATTTGGAGCTATGGAGGGGTATTTTGGTAATTTGGGGGTGCTTTAGGGGTAAAAAGCCAAGATGGGTATTTTGTTTTGAGGTACCAATCATCACCAATAAGCCATGGACCAAAGGAAACCCCATTTTGGGTCCTCTATGTAGTGGTTCTTAGCTAAAATATAACCCTAGGGCTAGTAGGTTTAGGAGACCATCTACATGAGTATATTAAAAATCAAGGGATCTAGGCTAGAAATTTGAGTTCAGGGTTGTGAGTGATTGTGAGTGTAGAGAATGGTCAAGGGATCTAGACTAGAAGTTTGAGTTCAGGGTTGTGAGTGAATGTGGGTGTAGATGAGAGTTAGGGATCTAGGCTAGAAATTTGAGTTCAGGGTTGTGAGTGATTGTGAGTGCAGATAAGTGTATTGAGTGTAGTGAGTTCCTTAGCTCCAGACCAACACCCCCTAAGGTCCAGCAATTCTAAGGATGACTCATCTTGAGTTTCCCCCGCAGTGACCCCACCTACTAAGTATTTAGAGGTTGAGAGCAATATGTGGAACTTCAAGTTGAGTAAAGAAGAAGAAGGTAGAATTTCTAATTTCTAGGAATAGTCAACAGGAAAAATCCTATGGCTAGACCCTAAGCTACTAAAGAGGAAAAACTGAACCTCAACCAAAAATGAGGTCAACAACTACTTATTTAGTTTTTAAGNTTTCTAATTTCTAGGAATAGTCAACAGGAAAAATCCTATGGCTAGACCCTAAGCTACTAAAGAGGAAAAACTAAACCTCAACAAAAAAAGAGGTCAACAACTACTTATTTAGTTTTTAAGAGTGTCACTTGAGGACAAGTAACATTTTAAGTTTGGGGGATTTTGATACACCTAAAATATATCGTCTTTTTATACACATTTTTATACCTATTTTTAAGATATTGCGCTTGAATGAAAAGTATTTGTGTGTTTTTCTTTCAGGTACAATCAAATGANAGCTCCAGACCAACACCCAAGGTCAACCCTAAGGTTTAGCAATCCTAAGGGTGACTCATCTTGAGTTTCCCCATAGTGACCCCACCTACTAAATATTTAGAGGTTGAGAGCAATATGTAAAACTTTAAGTTGAGTGAACCAGACACCTACTAAATGCTAGAGGTTAGGACCAATATGTGGAACTTCAAGTTGAGTGGAGAAGAGTTTGTACTAAGTATTTAGAGGTTATGACCAATATGTGGAACTTCAAGTTGAGAAGAGAAGGGTTTTCAAAATTCTAATGGTGAGGGTTCCATGTCTAGTTTTCTAGGAATAGTCAACAGGAAAAGTCCTATGGCAAGACCCTAGGCTAACAAAGAGGAAAAACTAAACCTCAACCAAAAATGAGGTCAACATTAGGTTAAGTTAGGTTCAAAGTGGGTTGAACCTAATGTTTGGGTTAACTTGAGTTCAAGTTAGGTTGAACTCAAATTAGGTTTAGGTTAAGTAAGGTTCAATGTGGGTTGAACCTAATGTTTGTGTTAACTGGAGTTTAAGTTAGGTTGAACTCAAATTAGGTTTTCTTTGGATTGATTAAACCTAATTAAGGTTTAATTAAAACTAATTTGGGTAAGGTTTATTTAATTAATTAGATTTAATATGGGTTAAGTCTAATTGAGTTTAAGGTTAATTAAACCTAATTTAGGTAAGACATAATTAGTTAATTAGACTTAATATGGGTTATGTCTAATTGGGTTTAAATGTTAATTAAACCTCATTTACGTAAAATTTAATTGATTGATTAGACTTAATATGTATTAAGTCTAATTGGGTTTAAGAGTAATTAAACCTAATTTTGATAAGGTTTAATTGATTAATTAGACTTAATATGGGTTAAGTCTAATTGGTTTTAAGGTTAAGGTTTAATTGATTAATTAGACTTAATATGGGTTAAGTCTAATTGGGTTTAAGGTTAATTAAAACTAATTTAGGTAAAATTTAATTAATTAATTAATTAGACTTAATATGGGTTAAGTCTAATTGGGTTCAAAGGTTAATTAAACCTAATTTAGGTAATGTTTAATTGATGAATTAGACTTAATGTGGGTTAAGCTAATTGGGTTTAAAAGTTAAATTAAACCTAATTTAGGTAAGGTTTTATTGATTAATTAGACTAAATATGGGTTAAGTCTAACTGAGTTTAAAGGTTAATTAAACCTAATTTTGGTAAGGTTTAATTGATTAATTAGACTTAATATGAGTTACGTCTAATTGTGTTTAAAGGTTAATTAAACCTAATTTTGGTAAGGTTTAATTGATTAATTAGACTTAATATGGGTTAAGTCTAGTTAGGTTTAAAGTTAATTAAACCTATTTTTGGTAAGGTTTAATTGATTATTTAGACTTAATATGAGTTAAGTCTAATTGGGTTCAAAGGTTAATTAAACCTAATTTAGGTAAGGTTTAATTGATTAATTAGACTTAATATGTGGTCAAGTCTAATTGTGTTTAAAGGTTTAGTTGAACCTAATTTGGGTAAGGTTTAATTGATTAATTAGACTTAATAAGGGTTGAGCCTAATTGGGTTTAAAGGTTAATTAAACCTAACCTAGATAAGGTTTAATTGATTAATTAGGTCTAATAAGGGTTAGACATAATTAAGATTTATTGAGTTAAACCTAATGTAGTTAAGGTCTAACAAGGGTTTAATTCGGTCTAAATGTGGTTTAGGCCTAATTAAGGTTTGTTAAGTTAAACCTAATCTAGTTAAGGCTTAACTAGAGTTTAATTAGGTCTAAAGGTGTTTTAGGCCTAATTAAGGTTTGTTAAGTTAAAGCTAATGTAGTTAAGGTTTAACTAGGGTTTAATTAGGTCTAAATGTGGTTTAAACCTAATTAGGTGTGTTTTGAGTTAAACCTAATGTAGTTAAGGTTTAACTAGGGTTTAATTAGGCCTAAATGTGGTTTAAACCTAATTAGGTTTGTATTAAGTTAAACTTAATGTACTTAAGGTTTAACTAAGGTTTAATTATGTCTAAATGAGGCTTAGGCTTAATTAAAGTTTGATTTTGTATTAAACCTAATTTAATTAAGGTTTAATGGGTTAATTAAGTCTAATGATGTCTTTTAGACCTACTTAAGGTTTGATTTTGTATTAAACCTAATTTAATTAAGGTTTAATGGGTTAATTAAGTCTAATGATGTTTTTAGACCTAATTAAAGTTTGACTTAAGTCTTTTTTGAGTTAAACTCATTATTGACTTAGTTCATGATGAAATGAGCTAAGTATGGTGAGGAGAGGATTTTTAGGGTTTAAAATATTAATTTAAAATTAATAAATTTTAACCATAATGTAAAAATGTCATTTTAAATTTTCTAATGGTTTGAGAATTGTCATTTTAAGTTTATTGTATGTCACCTTAAATTTCCTAACCATTTTCCAATTTTATTTTCCTTAATTTTCATATTTTTATAATTATTGTTAAAATTAATTACAAAGTGTCTTGAAAATTAAGAAATCATGTCTTAAAGGATTTTTCTAGCCTAAGAAAAATCAGGGAAGATTCCTAAGGGCCTAGAGATAAATCCCTACAAGTTTAAGAATTTTAAAATTATAAATAATTTTTAATAATTAAATTACTCCAGAGAGTAATTAACTAAAAATTAAATATAATTTTATGTCCAAAATATTCTACTCATTGTCCTGAGTTCAGAGGTATTTTTGTTTTATTTTTATGATTTTTGTGTGTGAAATATAAACTTTTGAAGCTTTTAAGGTTATTCTGAAATTAATTAAAACTTAATTAACCAGAATAATCCCTAAGATGACACGTGTCCTCGTGCGCATAAAAAGCGCTTGATCTGCTGCGGGGTTTAGAACAGAGAATTTAAGAGGGATTTAATCATAGCCGTCCATTTTTAAAATAGAAAAATGGACGACATCTATGCATCTTCTTCCTCTACCCTTTCCCATGGACCGTCAATCTTCTAGGGACAATATACCACTCAATTCTCCATGAAATTGAGTGAGGTTTGTTCCTAGAGCTTCATCGTGAGAAGTCAAACCCATCCATACAGTATTGTATTTGAATTGGTTCGTTTCAAAAAGGATTGAACCCGAGCTAAAGCTATGTCAAATGAGCCATACGTTGGCCTGAGTTGAGGAAATATTAACTTAAATGGTTCTGGAGCTTTGCCTTGAGCTCAGTAATCTTTTAACCAACTCAATTTCAGACGAAATTAGGTCTATGTATGAGTTCGGTCGGGAGGTGCCATGTTTTGGGTTGAGGTAGGTTTGAGCCTATGGGAAGGGCCAATTTCGATTGGGATCTTCCTCTCTAAGATAATTGAAGGATTTTGAGGAGTTAATTTGAAGTTTTGGAGGGTTTTATGTCAAACCCAAAAATGGTCCTAATTTTTGGCAGTGAAATTGGAGAAGGATGGTGAGCTTTAAGGCTTGATTCTATAGGGAATCAATTGCCATTATGATGAGGAAGAAGTTCACTGTTGAGGATTTCTGGATTCAAGGATTTTAGATGGCTCCTCTCCTTATGGAAGCTCATGGCAAGCTCCTTTTATGGCCATTAATGGTGGCTATAGAGATCAATTCCATTTGGGGAAGGAAATGGAGGTTGTATTTGGATTGTGGATAAGTTTTCTGACCAGAAGTAATTAGGGATATAAGATTCAATGCATTATCCCCATGAACCTTTATTTAAATTTCTATTTGAGCTCATATTTTGGACCTCTTTCATTGGCCAATTTGGGTGGCAGATAAGGCAGCTTAAATGGCTTAAATCAGTCTTCACCATATGAATCCTACTGGTCATTCAATGTATGTGAGGATGGGGTGACACATATCCCTCTTTCTCTCCATTTTCTTAATGTCATGGTCATCATGTTCATGATTGATTTAATTATGGATAAGATGGGGTTTAGAGAAATCCTCTCTTCATTGGAGGATGGCTGAGGTGAATGATGACTCAACCAAGCCATTCCTTTAGAAATTTATATAGGGATGACACCTCTTTACCCCTTTATGATAATGACATCATGAGCTTAACCTAGGCTAACCATGGTGGCTCATAAATTTTTCTTATGGGTCGTGGGCTTTTATAAGAGGTTCCATGGGTCATGGGTGACCCATTAGTGATCCCTCATGAGTTGAATTTATGATTTAAATTTAAAATATGGTTTTAAGGTTACCAAGAATTTGTCATACCATGAGCTTAAACCATAATTTTAATTTAAACCCTAGGTCTAATGGTCTTCAATTTTATTCTCATTTAATTAATTAAATACATAATTAATCAAGAGAATAAAATATTTTGATGAAAATATCAAATTTTGATCAAAATGGTAAGTTTGACCAAATTTGACCAAAGTTGACCAGGTTGACTATGGTTGACCATGGTTGACCCTTTTAGGTGTAGAGTTGACCAATATGACTTTTCTAACTTTGTCATGGCTAGGTTAGTCGTGGGGTCTATGTGTTGGTCATTAGGTCATGGATTGACCCTTTTGACCAAGTTGGCTATGATTGACTAGGGTTGACCGGTTTTGACTAGAGTTGACAAATGTAGGTCCAGGGTTGACTATGATGACTCACTTAACCATATCATGGTTAGTTTAGTCATGAGGGTCATGGGGGTATGACTTGGGTTTGACCAAGGTTGACCAAAGTTGACTAGAATGGTCAAATTGACCATATGGTGTTGTCTCGACCATATGATGGTCATTTGGGTCTATAAATGATCAAATGGTCAAAGTGGTGACCATGAAGATTCACTTTAGTCATTTTGACCAACAGTTGGTCAATGGTGTCTGTAGTTGACCAATTGGTCTAGTTTGATCATTTTGGTGTTTTAAAATGATCAAATAGTCCAATTTGACCATTTTTAGGGTTTGAACTCATTCATTGGTTTAAATTAACCAAAGTTGACTAGTTTGACCAAAATTGACTATTTGAGACAAAGTTGATCAATTCGATAAATTAAATGTCAATGTTGACTTTATGATCATTATGGTGACCATTAAGTCAAAATTTGACCAGATTAGGGTTTGTCACCACTGATCTGACCATTTTGGGTATTGTCATTGTTAAGCTTCAAAAGGAATGCTTTGAGGGTTATTTCAATTTTTAAGGTTTTAATAACCCTCTATATGTCCAAAGAAGTCAATGTTTTAAGGAAAATCCTTTTTTGGCCTTTAAAAAAATGTTTTAAGCATTAAAATTCAATATCTTCTCTTAGAAAATTAGGAAAAATATTCATGTTGCTCCTAAGTTCTTAAGAAACAATTTAGAAAATTTTCATGAATTTTATTAAATTTGTGATTTTTATTAATTTTTTATTATTTAAATATTTAAGGTATGCTTAAAAATGAAAATTTTATTTTAACTACAATTTTATTTTTAGAAAATTCCTCTCGTCACAGAGAGCTCCCAAAAGCAATTTCATAAATTTTTGAGTTGTATTTTTAATTATTATGATTATTTTAAGTGTTAAAAATGTCATTTAACTTGGAAAATTAAATAAGGTGATCAAATGAACTCCAAATATTTTGAAATTTTTATGGTGAGTCCTATGAACTTTAAATTACAGTGGAGGATTAAAATCATGTCATTTAGATGTTTATTTTTCCCAAATTAATTTTCTTTGTGCTTTAGGATTTTGTGACAATTAGGTGTGTTTTTAATGACTTAACCCATGACAAATTTTTCCTAGGGTTCCCTATCACAGTGAACCTACCAAAATTTTTTTGGACTTTTATAAGCAACACGCTAATTATTATCAGATGCATAAACTTGAAAAATATGGATCTCTGTTTAGGGGTCTCTTCTGACTTTGGAAAAATCAGGGAATGTCCCCCATGATAGAAGCAACAACATGCCAAAATATCAAGCAATGGTAAAATATTTGAATGCATGGAGAATCAAAATACTTAGAATAGTATTTAATTAATTAAAAATAAAATATGTATCAAATAAACTTCGAACCATTTCCACATTGTTCTCCTATATTCACTAAGCACTAGAATGTTTTTATTTTATTTTTGTGATTTTTCTATGCAAAGATATGATTTTTCAAAGTTATGAGCATTTAAATAAATAGAAAAATTCCCTATTTGTTTATTTAAACACGCGGCGCCATGTCAACCTACGGCAGATCAGAAGCACCACGCAACATTCTTTGGTTCGACGCCGCCATCCACCTTAATGCTAAATCGGCACGCGGTTCATGTATGAAGGAGCTGCCCGACTCAATCTCGTCCGTCCATCCGATACACGTTCAATCGAACGACTCCCCGTCATCATCTGCGATAGCCAAAACCCATGACCGTTAACTTTAAAATTTTAAGATCTCACTCATTTCTCAACCAAATGACCTCGGGTTTGATCCTGTAGACTCATCTAAGTGAGACAAACATATCCATATGGTAAACATGCCTTTAAATTAGATTTATGCAAGTGTAGATTCAAAACAAGATCGGGATAGTGGGGAGGTTTATACGTTTGCTCTAAGAAGGGAAGCTTCAATCAGTGGTGCTCGACACATTCGTGGAAATCCAAGGAGGCTAGGGATTGAGCCTCTTGTTGTGGTGTAATTTCTAGACCCAAATTCGATCAAAGCCGAATTTGGGTGTTGATCAAAGTCTAGGGTAGAGGCTCTTTGTGAGGGGACTTTTATGGGGCTTTGTCTTTTTCACTGTGGTGAAGGTGTGGGCCAGTTTAATTGAAATTTAGTGCACTGTCGAGGTGTGGTGGAGAATTTCCTGTCTCCGATAAGGATTTGAACTAAAAAATTAAGCTCCGGTGATGGGAATTAGGGCAAGGGGTTTTTGGATTGCATTGAGGAGGTCCTAGAGAGGCTAACAGAGCAATCTTACAAGGTTTACTTAAGAAAATTTTAGCACCCTTATATTGGCCATAGAGGTGAGCTTTTATAGGCATGGTCTGAGAGGGGAGCTTAGGGCCTGCCCTTATGTGCAAAAGTCTGCTGAGGTGGTGGGCTAAGAAGCTCTAAAGTTTAATTGGGGTGAGCTGGCCCCTAGCGTTGAGATTGAGTTTGATTTAGGTATGGTGGCCCTCAGTTTTAAGGTGCTCCTGTGACTAGGTCTGCTGGCAAGGCTAGGGGAAGTGGCTAGGAGGTCAGGTAAGCCAGTGGGAGGGTTAATTATGTTTAACCCTCAATGACAAGTGATGATGGGGGAAATTTTTGGTTAAGTCCCATAAATGGGCATGAATCCCTTAATTTAGGTAACCAATGGTCCATAACTCATTATGGCTGGTCCAAGGGGGTTTAGCCTGGTCCATGGAGTGTGCTTAGTGGCCGTAAATTCATCAATTTGGTGGCTTTAAGATGGCTAGGTCAATTTTGGTGCATGGGTTCAATTTGGATCCAAATGACCAAAGGTTGGGTTTAGGTTAGGCTAGCCATGACTTTGAGCCCAATTTATTGATGAACATTATGTATATAATTGTAATTAAGATTTTTGGTGAAGGTTTGAAATGATTTTGAGTTCAATTGGGGGTTCAATTTGAAGGATAAGTTTTGGTCAATTTGGGCATGTTGAGTTAGACTTGGGTTTAAGTTGGGCTAGGCTTGGGCTAAGTCTAAACTTATTATTTAAAATGGTCTATGGGAACATCATGAAGAGTTTTCAACATAAATTGGGTGTCAATTTTGGTGTTAGGGCAATAAATTTGGTGGAATTTGCAGGCATGGCAAATTTGGGCCAAATTTAAGGATTTTTGGATTTAGGTCAAAATTGAGTGCAATTGAGGCTTTACCAAGGCCAATTGAAGGTCAAATGTGATGTTTAGGAATGTTATGAAGAGTTTATGATTCAAATTGGGGCAAATTGAGTTGGATATGGGGTTCAATTTGGTGGGATTAAGTCATAGGGCCAAAATTGGTGGTTTGACTTAGCTCAAATCATGGGCCAATTAGTCTTGAATTTGGTTTAAATTAGTCATATGAAAGGTGGATTTAAGTTTAAAATTGAAATTGAAGAAAATTAGGCTCAAATTGATGGACATTTGAGGTGAATTTGGGAAAATTGGGCCTTTAAAAGCAATTTGGTCAATTGAAGGGTCAAAATTGGTTTTGGAGACATTTGGAGTGATTTTGGAGGTTTTGGGAAAGTGTGGGGTGCCAAGGTTATTTTTGTAATTTTGGTAAATTTGTGGGTATTTCGGTAAATTTGGTATTTCTTGGTGGTTTTAGGTAACTTGGGTATTTTCAGATAGTTTGAAATGATTTTTGAAAAAAATTGGATATTTTGGGTGAATTTGAGGATTTTGACCAAATTTGGGGTTCCAAGGGTATCTAGGTAATTTGGAGGATTTTGGGGCAAAATGCCAAGTTGAATACTTTTGTAGAATTGGGGTAACAACCACCATACGTGAGCTATGAACCAATGGAGACCCTAATTGGGTCCTCTATATACTGGTCTTAGCTAAATCTCACCCTAGGGCCAGTGGGTTTCGGGAACCATCTACATGAGTCTCCCAAAAGATCAATGGATCAAAGTCAAGTATTTTTGGGTTTTGGGTTGTGAGTGATTATGAGTGAGAGTGAGTGTAAGTGAGTGAAAAAGCTCCAGAGTAACACCCAAAGTCAACCCTGAAAGATCAATCAGTCCTATGGGGACTCATCTTGAGCTTCCTTATACTGACCCCACCTACTAAGTGCTAGATGTTAGGATCAATATGACTTCAAGTTGAGCAAAGAGGAGTATAGAATTTCTAATGATGAGGGTTCCTTTTCTAGTTTTCTAGGAAAGTCCTATGACTAGACCCTAGGCTACGAAAGAGGAAAACTAAACCTCAACGAAAAGTGAGGTCAACAGCTGGAGTGGCCATACTGTTGTGTCTGTTGTCGAGCATGTTGTGATGACGACTGATGAGAATTCTCTGCATGTATCTTCATTGGTTGTTTACCTTTATCGACTGTTAACATTGTTCTAGACTTCTTTTCAAATACTTTGGTCGTCCCGGGGTTCTCTGCATTTTCTTGAGAATCCATATGTTTGACATCTTTATGAAGATTACTAGCTTTGCTGAGTAGCTTCTCGAAGGATTTCATGGTGAGTCTCTTGAGCATGAAACCTACTGGCCCATGGATGCTTCTCGAAAGATTTCCTGTAGCTGAGGTTCACATTTCATGCTAAGGTTTCTCCACCTCAAAATGTAGTCCACTA
>JXCR01128277.1:0-18164 GCA_002079205.1 Phalaenopsis hybrid cultivar | reverse complement strand
TATAAAGGTTCCAATAGTGTGTAAAAATTGTGAGGAATTCTTCGAGAGATTGTAAGAGTGGAGGGAAAGTGAGAGATTTCTTCCTCCTTTCTGGTGTGTTGTAAAGAAAGGAAGAGATTCAGAGGAACTTCGAGGAGTTTTGAATTCTTCGAGAGATTGTAAAAGTGGAGGGAAAGTGAGAGATTTCTTCCTCCTTGCCGCTTTAGAGGAATTTTGTGTGTTGTAAAGAAAGGAAGAGATTCAGAGGAACTTCAAGGAGTTTTCTTTGGGAGAAATTAGAGATAAGTTTATTTACTTGTTGTAGTTTGTATGACTTTAATTTTATATATGAATTCTGAGTTTTGTTTTTTTTTTCCTCATGAGATCTGAGTAGTTTTCTTTGTCTTTCTCCTTGTCTCGAGATTTGTGAAATGGTGATTTGAATTGGTGAAGCCATGAAAATGTTTAAGAAATTGTGATGGTCTTTTCAAGTCGATCTTAATTTACTTTCAGTCTAGCCAATTAATTTGTTAAAATATGTTGAGTTTTACAACTAAAGTGAAGATTACATCCAAGATTCAGGGAGGTCAAAACCCTTGGAAGTTGGGTGCAAAAAAATAAGGAAATAATATTATGGGGGATAGAATTTGAGATTCTTAGAGTGACAGACTAAAATTTCTAATTTGGTCCTATTGTTTGGGTTCTGAAGTGTAGATGTTAGCCCTCAGGCGAGGGGAATGTGGGAGCTCCGAAGTGAGACCCAGTATCCTCCCAGCCTAGCCACAGATTCAGTAAACAAGCATCGGATTAGTCAATGTTCTTTATGCCTGGACCAAAGGGTAAGGAATAGGTGTGCTTCTATTTGGCACAATCTAATTCAAACTGAATCACTTTATCCATTCACTATAATTTCTTGACAAGGAGAATGATGCTTTCTTATATATTGAATATCACATTCGTACCTTCATTAGTATATTCATTTATTTAATAGAAATTAAATTTACATATTTATTTCAATTGCCTATTAGTGACAAATAAGCAAATTGAACTTCATTGTTGTGATTAAAGTATTATTTTTTTAAAATCTTAGTTTGTAGTTCTAAACTTACTCCCTGTGGGATCGATACTTAAGACTCCATTAGAGCCCTATATTACTTGAGTGATATGTATACTTGTGTTGATAAGGGTGACTTTATAATTATTGAATATTTATTGTGTCCATATTTATCTTATATTTTTAAGCATATTTAAAGTCGCGGTCAAGTTTTTGGCGCCGTTGTCGGGGGTGAGTAAGAAAAATCACAATTATAGTAACAGACATATTAGGATTACTAGAAAATTTTTACTTGAATTGCAACTTATTTTCATATTTAGTTAATTATATTACTGTGTACGGATTTCAAATTGTATGCGTAAATTTGGACCTAAAAATCTTATACCCTACGATTCAAAATTAGGATGCACTGTTAGAAAGATTAGAATATTGAGAAGAGAACCTAGAAATTCCGATAGAATGGAGAACAACATGAACAATCAAGCATTAGAAAGTGAACACCAACCTAGACCCCTACGAGATTATACAAATCCTACAACAGATGGAATTCACTTATCTATCCAAAATCCTAATATAGCTGCTAATTCATTTGAATTTAAACCTGCTATTATCCAAATGGTACAGAACAATCAATTTGGAGGTACAGCAAATGAAGATCCTAACTTACACCTCACTAGTTGTTTAGAACTGTGTGCTGCTTTTAAATGTGGAAGAGTCACAAACTATGCTATTAGACTTAGGATTTTTCCTTTTTCACTGAGGGATAAGGCTAAGATGTGGTTAAATTTGTTAGTATCGTGATCTATTAGAACTTGGGGAGAACTTTCACAGAAATTTCTGTCCAAATATTTCCCTCCATCCAAAACTGCTAAAGTTAGAAATGACATAACATCGTTCTGTCAAATTGATGGAGAGTCAATATACGAAGCTTAGGAGAGATTTCAAGATCTTCTTAGGAAATTCCCTCAACATTCGTTACCAGATTGGTTGATAATTCAAACTTTTTATAATGGATTAATGGGATCACTTAGATCGATTATAGATGTTGCGGCTGGTGGTTCGTTAATGTCAAAACCTTTTGATGAGGCTTATTCATTAAAAGAAGAGATGGCTACCAACAATTTTCAATGGCCCTCTGAAAGGGTAAATCCTAAAAGAATAGCTAGTATCCATGATTCTAGAGCGATATCTATGTTGGCTTCACAGATTGCTGCAATATCAAAGAAATTAGATCATTATGGGATGAATTATTCTCCAACACCTCCTACGATGGAAGATAATTCATCTGGGGCAATTTGTGGATGTTCAACTTTCATATGAGACCTTAAATGCTATTATAGACCCAACAACCCATATTCGAACTATTATAACCTAGTTCTCCAACACGTCCTATGATGGAAGAGAATTCATCTGGGCAATTTGTGGATGTTCAACCTTCACTTATTCTTCAACACCTCCTATGATGGAAGAAAATTCATCTGGGCAATTTGTGGATGTTCAATCTTCATATGAAACCTTAAATGCTATTAATAATAATCCAACAACATTATTTGACTATTATAACCCATGTTGGAAGAATCATCCAAATTTTAATTGGAATAACAATTCTTCTACAGATCAACAATGTTATTATAACCCAGGTTGGAAGAATCATCCAAATTTTAATTGGAATAACAATTCTTCTACAAACCATTACAACCCAGGTTGGAAGAATCATCCAAATTTTAATTGGAATAACAATTCTTCTACAAATAAACCCAGGTTGGAAGAATCATCAAAATTTTAATTGGAATAACAATTCTTCTACAAATCAACAATTGGTTTATATGAAACCTTAAATGCTATTATAGACCCAACAACCCATATTCGAACTATTATAACCTGTGGATGTTCAACCTTCATATGAGACTTTAAATGCTAGTAATAGACCCAACAACCCTTATTCGAACTATTGTAACCCAGTTGAAACCTTAAATGCTATTAATAGACCCAACAACCCATATTCGAACTATTATAACCCAGGATTATAACAATTCTTCTACAAATCAACAATGGGCAAACAACCCAGTGAACCCATTAGGAAATTCATCCAACCAAGGAAATGTTAAGTATAGACCTTCTTATCCCCCAGGATTTAATAGTAACACTCAAATTAAGGAAAAGAAGTTTTCTATGGAGGAGCTACTATTAAACATGGGTCAACAATTGTAGAATCAAGGAAATCAATTACAAAGTCAAGGAAATGAATTACAAAATCAAGGAACGCTAATACGAAAATTGAAAACCAGTTAGGGCATATCGCTACTGCGCTTAGTAACCGAACATTAGGAACTTTTTTAAGTACTGTGGAACCAAATCCTAAAGATCAAGGAAAAGAATAGATAAAAGCAATACAATTACAAAGTGGAAAAGAATTGGAAATAAGGGTACAAAAAGAAATACAAATTGAAAAAGAGAAAGTGGATACAAAAAAAGAAAAGGATCATAAAAACCCAATTTAGAGTATCCATTTACACCAATGAAAGTTACCGTGGAAAAACCTCCACCACCATTTCCTCAAAGACTGAAGCATCCTTTTACACCAATGAAAATTATTGTGGAAAAACCTCCACCACCGTTTCCTCAAAGATTGAAGTAAAATAAAGAGAATAAACACACCAATGAAAATTACTGTGGAGAAACCTCCACCACCGTTTCCTCAAATATTGAAGCAACATAAACAAAATAACAAATTTTCTAAATTTTTTAGAAATTCTTAAGAAGTTAATGGTAAACATTCCCTTTCAATTTTCCAAATTTTTAGAAATTCTTAAGAAGTTAACAGTGAATATTCCCTTCGTAGAGGCCTGCCAATTATGTGAAATTTATGAAAGATATTCTGAACAAGAAAAGGAAGTTCACGGATAACGAAATTGTTGCACTTAGAGAAGAGTGTAGTGCAATTATTCAGAAAAAACTTCATGAAAAATTAAAAGATCCTGGTAGTTTCACTATACTGTGTGTTATCGGTGAAAAAGTTTATGAAAGAGCTTTATGTGATTTGTCAGCCAGCATTAACCTTATGCCTCTATCAATTTTCAAAAGATTAAAATTAGAAGAAGTCTCACCTACTTTTGTAACTCTTAGTTAGTAGATCCTTCAGTTACATATCCTAAGGGAGTTATAGAAGATGTGTTAGTAAAAAATGATAAATTTATCTTTCTTGTGGATTTCATTGTTTTAGATTTGGAGAAAGATAAAGAAATACCTATTATTTTAGGGAGACAATTTTTAGCTACTGGAAAAGCTATGATAGATGTTCAAAAAGGAGAATTAACGATAAGAGTTAACGATTAAGAAGTAACTTTTAACACTACAAAATCTATGAAATACCCTACTGTTGAAAGAGATAATGAATGTTTTTGCATGGAATTTAGTGAACATCTATTTAAGGAACATTTCAAAGAACATTTTGAAAAGAAAGAACAATTTGAAGAGAGTGATGAAACTATTCTAGACGAATTAGAAAATGAAGAATTAGATTATGTTCAGGAAAGATTTAAGATGTTAGATATTACAGAAAATGCTGATAAGAATCTATTTCTGTCAATTATAAAACCACGTGAACTTGAGTTGAAATTATTGCCGAGCCAATTGCAGTATGTGTTTCTGGGAGACTCATCTGCATTACCTGTTATTATATCTTCTGAATTAAATAATTTGCAAGAGCAAAGACTGTTAGATACATTGAAAAGATATAAGAAAGCTTTTGGTTGGACCTTAGCTGACATTAAAGGAATCAGTCCTTTGATCTATATGCACAGAATTACATTAGATGAACGTTAGCTGATATTAAGGGAATCAGTCATTCGATCTATATGCACAGAATTATACTAGATGAACAGTATAAACCAAGAGTTGATACACAAAGGAGATTAAACGATGATGAAAGAAGTAGTTAAGAAGGAAATTTTGAAATGGTTAGACACTGGAATTATATATCCTATTACAGATAGTGCGTGGGTAAGTCCAATTCATTGTGTTCCTAAGAAAGAAGTGACTATTTAAACAAAAAAAATAATGAATTAATATCTATCAAACAAGTTGCAGGGTGGCATATTTGCATTGATTATAGAAAATTAAACACTGCCACCAGAAAAGATCACTTCCCTTTACCTTTTTTTGACCAAATAATAGATAGACTTGCTGGGCACAAATATTTTTGTTTTTTAGAGGGATATACCGGTTACCATCAAATTCATGTTTCTCCTGAGGATTAAGAAAATGCAACATTTACTAGTCCTTTTGGAACTTTTTCTTTTCAAAGAATTTCTTTCGGATTATGTAATGCACCCCAGCGTTCCAGAGATGTATGATGTCTATATTTAGTAAGTTAATTGATGATGGATTAGAAGTGTTTATGGATGATTTCTTTGTATTTGGAAGAGATGTATGATGTCCATATTTAGTAAGTTAATTGATGATGGATTGGAAGTATTTATGGATGGTGTATGATGTCCATATTTAGTAAATTAATTGATGATGGATTGGAAGTATTTATGGATGATTTCTCCATATTTGGAACGCCATTTGACACATGCTTAGATTATCTTTTTTAGAGTTATGCAAAAGAACTAATTTGGTTCTGAATTGGGAGAAATGTCAATTTATGGTTGTAGGATGAATTGTGTTAGGGCCTAAAATTTTGGAAGATGGTATAGAGACCCTGCAAAAATTCAAGTTATATCTAAACTAACACCTCCTACTAATGTAAGAGAGGTTATGAATTTATGGTTGCAGGAGGAATTGTGTTAGGGCATAAAATTTTGGAAGATGGTATGGAACCTATCAATTTATGGTTGCAGGAGGAATTGTGTTAGGACATAAAATTTCAAAAAATGGTATGAAAGTAGTCAATTTATGGTTGCAGGAGGAATTTTATTAAGGCATAAAATTTTGGAAGATGGTATGGAAGCAGACCTTCCAAAAATTCAAGTTATATCTAAATTAACACCTCCTACTAATGTAAGAGGGGTTAGAAGTTTTGCAGGAGGAATTGTGTTAGGGCATAAAATTTTGGAAGATGGTATGGAAGCAGACCCTGCAACGCAGGAGGAATTGTGTTAGGGCATAAAATTTTGGAAGATGGTATGGAAGCAAACCCTGCAAAAATTAATTTATGGTTGCAGGAGGAATTGTGTTAGGGCATAAAATTTTGGAAGATGGTATGGAAGCTGACCCTGCAAAAATTCAATTATATCTAAACTAACACCTCCTACTAATGTAAGAAAGGTTAGGAGTTTTCTTGGACATGTTGGATTTTACTAATTAAAAAATGGTATGGAAGTAGACCCTGCAAAAATTCAAGTTATATCTAAACTAACACCTCCTACGTAATGTAAAGAGAGGTTAGGAGTTTTCTTGGACATATTGGTTTTTACAGGCGTTTTATTAAAGATTTTTTAAAAATTACTAAAACTCTATGCCAACTTCTAGAAAAGGACAAGTGACCAACCTTTTTCTTTTGTAAATCGACAATTACAAGAATTTGATGGCGCTACTAGAAGATTTAAATTCCAGTGTAAATCGACAATTACAAGAATTTGATGCCGCTACTAGAAGATTTAAATTCCAGCAACGGTGTCAAAAACTTGACTGCGACTTTATATATATGTGTTTGATTTAATAAAGATGTATAGATATAATATTCGATAATGTTAAATTAGAATTTGTCAACGCAAGTATATGTATCGCTCAAGTAATATAGGGCTCTAATGGAGTCCTAGTTATCGATCCCATAGAAAGAAATAGAATACTGCAGACTAAGACTTAATAAAAAGTAATACTTCAACTACAACGACGACGTTCAATTTACTTATCTATCACCAATAGGCAATTGAAATAAGTAGATAATTTGGATAACTAGTAAATAACTAATGATAGAAAGTAGGGTTTAATTGTGATATTCAATATATAAGAAAGCATCCTTCTCCTTGTCAAGAAATTATAGTGAATGGATAAAATGAATTAGTTCAATTTATATTGTGCCAAATAAGAGCGTACCTATTATTTACCCTTTGGTCCAAACATAAAGAAATTTGACTAATCCTATGCATGGTTACTGATTCTGCCTTTACCCTTTGGTCCAAGCATAAAGAACATTGACTAATCCTATGCTTGTTTATTGAATCTGCGACTAGGCTGGGAGGATACCGGCTCTCACTTCGGAGCTCCCACGTTCCCCTCACCTGAGGGCTATAGTCTACACATAAGCACCCAAACGATAGGACCGAATTGGGGATTTCAGTCTGTCACTCTAAAATCTCCAATTCTATGCCCGATAGTAATATTTCTCTATTTATTTGCACCTAATTGGGGATTTTAGTCTGTCACTCTAAAATCTCCAATTCTACGCTCGATAATTTTTTTTCCATATTTATTTGCACCCAACTGACCGAATTGGGGATTTTAGTCTGTCATTTTCTAAAATCTCCAATTCTACGCCCGATAATTTCATTTCCCTATTTATTTGCACCCAATTTCTGTCACTCTAAAATCTCCAATTCTACGCCCGATAATATTATTTCCTTATTTATTTTCACCCAACTTCCAATGCAATCTCCAATTCTACGCCCGATAATATTATTTTCCTATTTATTTGCACCCAACTTCCAAGGTTTCCAAATCTATGCCCGATAATATTATTTCCCTATTTATTTGCACCCAACTTCCAAGGGCTTAACCTCCCTAAATCTTGGATGTAATCTTCACTTTAGTTGTAAAACTCAACATATTTTAACAAATTACTCCCTGAATCTTGGATGTAATCTTCACTTTAGTTGTAAAACTCAACATATTTTAACAAATTTATCCCTGAATCTTGGATGTAATATTCACTTTAGTTGTAAAACTCAACATATTTTAACAAATCAAATATCTCCAATTCTACTCCCGATAATTTTATTTCCTTATTTATTTGCACCCAACTTCCAAGGGCTTTGACCTCCAAAATCTCCAATTCTATGCCCGATAATTTCATTTCCCTATTTATTTGCACCCAATTTCTAAGGGCTTTGACCTCCCATGCCCGATAATATTATTTCCCTATTTATTTGCACCCAACTTCCAAGGGCTTTGACCTCCCCAAATCTCCAATTCTATGCCCGATAATTTCATTTCCCTATTTATTTGCACCCAATTTCTAAGGGCTTTGACCTCCCAAATCTTGGATGTAATCTTCACTTTAGTTGTAAAACTCAACATATTTTAACAAATCAATTGGCGAGAAATTAAGATCGAAGTTCATCACAATTTCTTAAACATTTTCATGGCTCCACCAATTCAAATCACCATTTCACAAATCTTGAGACAAGGAGAAAGATAGAGAAAACTACTCAGAACTCATGGGGAAAGCACAACAAAACTTGGAATTCATATATAAAATTAAAGCCATACAAACTATAACAAGTAAATAACTTATCTTCAAATTTCTCCCCAAGAACACTCCTCGAAGTTCCTCTGAATCTCTTCCTTTCTTTACAGCACATGGAATTCCTCTTCGAAGTAGCAAGGAGGAAGAAATTTCTCACTTTCCCTCCACTCTTACAATTTCTCAAAGAATTCCTCATAGTTACACGCTCTCGCAAGCTATCTACACACTAATGGAACCTATCTAACCTCCAAGACTCTTCTATTTTTGGCCAAAATCTTCTTCTTAAAGATGTGGATGAGTTTTCCCAAGAGTTGCTTATGCACCCCTCCAAAATCCGTCCTTAACCATTGTATAAGTACACACAATCGTCGATCTCACCGTCGGTGGCCTCGATGCCGACGTCGGCGGCTTTCTGGAGATTTTGTCTTGTACCCTCGGGAAAAACTCACTGTCAGCGGCATCGATGGCGTCGTCGACACCCTGGTGCAATTCTCCACATTTTGGTCCTTTTTGCTCCAAATTCGCTCCTTTTTGCAACTTTTTGCTCCATTAACCTTAATTCATCATTCCTGCAACAAAACATCAAAAATACCTTTCTTTAAAGTGCAATATCATTAAAAAGAGTATAAAAGAGGAATGAAAATCTCAACATATTTTCCTTGGGTCAACAAGAAATTTTAATTTACTGAAAACTGTTTTAATGCCTTTGAGTTATTAAAGAAAAAACTAATCACAGCTCCTTTATTATAGTTTCACCTAACTGGGAGAAACCATTTGAACTGATGTGCGATGCTAGTGATTATGTTATTGTAGTCTTCACCTAACTGGGAGAAACCATTTGAACTGATGTGTGATGCTAGTGATTATGCTATTGGAACTGTTCTTGGACAAAGGTATGAAAAAATTTTTAAAGTTATATAATACGCTAGTAAAACTCTTAATGATGCACAAATTAACTATACTGTTACTGAAAAATAGTTACTGACCATTGTGTATGCTTTAGATAAATTTAGATCTTACTTAATTGGAGCTAAATTTGTTGTGCACACTGATCACTCTGCTATTAAATATTTGATGCGAAAGAAGGATGCCAAACTAAGGTTAATTAGATGGATACTTTTGATGCAAGAATTTGATCTTATGATTATTGATAGAAAGGGAACTGATAATCAAATTGTTAATCATTTGTCGAGATTAAAAAATCATGAATTATCTGACACTAACAATGAAATTACAGACAATTTTCCTGATGAACCACTTTATAATATTAATGAGTGGAAAATACCATGGTATGTCAATATTGTTAACTATATTGTAAGTGATATTTGGCCACCTATGCTAACACTGCAACAACAAAGAAAGTTCATTCTTGATGCGAAAGCATATTTTTGAGATGAGCCTTATTTATATAAACAATGTAAGGATCTGATTATGAAGAGATGTGTACCTTATGAAGAAACTGAGCTGATCAATCATCATTCAGAAATGTCATGATTCTGAATTTGGAGGACATTTTGGGATTGATAAAACTACTTATTAAATTTTAAAATGTCATGATTCTGAATTTGGAGGACATTTTGGGATTGATAAAACTGCTTATAAAACTTTACAAATTGAATTTTATTGGCCTACTATCTTTAGAGATGTTCTTAGATACATAAAAACTTGAAACACTTTTAACGTCCAATCAGGCTTTGGATAAGGCTAAATTTTGAAGGGATACTTAGAAAACTCTTGGGAAAGCTCAACCACAAGTTTAAAAGAAGATTTTGGCAGAAAATTGTGGGTGGCTGGAAGGGGGAGAGAGTTCCTGGAGGTTAGAAAGGTTCAAATAGTGTGTAAAAATTGTGAAGAATTCTTGGAGAGATTGTAAGAGTGGAGGGAAAGTGAGAGATTTCTTCCTCCTTGCTGCTTCTAAGAGAAATTATGTGTGCTGTAAAGAAAGGAAGAGATTCAGAGGAACTTCAAGGAGTTTTCTTAGGGAGAAATTAGAGATAAGTTTATTTACTTGTTGTATTGTTTATGAACTGATTCATATATGAATTTTGAGTTTTGTTGTGTTTTTCTGAGTAGTTTTCTCTATCTTTCTCCTTGTCTTGAGATTTGTGAAATGGTGATTTGAATTGGAGAAGCCATGAAAGTGTTTAAGAAATTGTGTTGGNAGCAAAATCAAAATTAATTAGACGGGTACTTCTGATGCAAGAGTTTGATTTAGTAGTAGTTAATAGGAAAGGAACTGATAATCAAATTGTTGATCATCATCTAGGCTAAAATAGGAAGAAACTCTAGATTTGGAAAAAAAAATTTATGAAACTTTTTCTGATGAACAACCTTATGTTGTAAAAGAATGGGAAATATTGTGTTGTGCTAATATTGTAAATTATATTATTTGTGGTACTTTAGCATATGAACTAACAAAACAACAAGAGAAGAAATTCATTCATGATGCAAAATCTTACTTATGGGATGACTCATATTTGTATAAACAATGCAAAGATTTAATAATGAAATGATGTGTGCCTTATAAAGAAATTCAAGAAAGTATCCAAAAATGTCATGATTCTGAATTTGGAGATCACTTTGGAAATGATAGAATTGTTCATNGTCCTATTGTTTGGGTGCTGAAGTGTAGATGTTAGCCCTCAAGCGAGGGGAACGTGGGAGCTCCGAAGTGAGTGTCGGTATCCTCCCAGCCTAGAAGCAGATTCTGTAAACAAGCGTAGGATTATTCAATGCTTTTTATGCCTGGACCAAAGGGTAAAGAATAGGTATGCTTGTATTTAGCACAATATAAATTGAACTGATTTACTTTATCCTTTCACTATAATCTCCTTGACAAGGGCACAATATAAATTGAACTAATTCATTTTATCCATTCACTATAATTTCTTGACAAGGAGCATAAATTGAACTGATTCACTTTATCAATTCACTATAATTTCTTGACAAAGAGAATGATGTTTTCAGATATATTGAATATCACATTCGTACCTTCATTAGTATATTTAGTTATTTAATAGTAATTAAAACTACATATTTATTTCTATTACCTATTAGTGACAGATAAATAAATTGAACTTCATTGTTGTGATTAAAGTATTACTTTTCTAAAATCATAGTTCATAGATCTAAACTTAATCCCTGTCGGATCGATATCTAGGACTCTATTAGAGCCCTATATTACTTGAGCGATATGTATACTTGTGTTGATAAGTGTGACTTTACAATTATTGAATATTTGTTACGTCCATGTTTATCTTATATTTTTAAGCATATATAAAGTCGCGGTCAGCTGGCTAGGCACAGATATATTTATTTTCTAGATGGATATACCGGTTATCATCAAGTACTAATTGCTCTTGAGGATCAAGAGAAAATAACATTTACTAGTCCTTATGAAACTTTTGCTTTCGACGAATGCCCTATGGATTGTAATGCACCTGCAACATTTTAAATATGTATGATGACAATTTTCATTGATTTACTTAAAGAAGTGATTGAAGTCCTTATGGACATTTTTTTTGTATTTGGAACATCATTTAAAATATGTCTGAATCTCTTAGAGAAAGCTCTAGAACGATGTGAAATGACTAATCTTCTATTAAACTGGGAAAAATATCAATTTATGGTTGCAGGAGGAATTGTGCTTGAGCATAAAATTTTAAAAAAAAATGGCATTGAAGTAGACCCACCCTGCAAAAANGGCCTACTCTATATAGAGATATTAATATATATATATATATATATATATATATATAAACATGTGATTGGTGTCAAAGAGTAGGTAATATTTCAAAATGAAATGAAATATCTTTAAATTTTAATTTGGAAATTGAAATTTTTGGTGCATGGGGATTGGATTTTATGGGATCATTTATACCTTCATTTTGAAATGTTTATATATTTATTGTAGTGGACTATGTTTCAAAATGGATAAAAGTAATCACTTTACCTCAATGTGATTCTCTGAGTGTTTCAAAATTTTTAATTAACAATATTTTTACAAGATATGGAATGCCTAGAGTAGTCATTACCGATGGAGGATCTTATTTTAAAAATGCAAGAATTGCAAGATTAGTGGAAAAAAAATAATATAATGCATAAAATTGCAACTTCTTATCATCCCCGGACTAGTGGTTTAGCAGAAGTATCTAATCGTGAAATTAAAAGAATTTTGCAAAAGTGTGAATCCTAATAAAATGGATTGGTCTGCTATATTAGATACTATATTATGGGCATGCATGATAGCTTATAAGACACCTATAGGAATGGCCCTGTATAAATTAATTTTTTAGAAGACTTGTCACTTACTGGTAAAATTGGAGCATAAAGCTTAATGGGCCATTAAGGAATTTAATTTAAATTTAAAAGTTGCTGGTGAGAAAAGATTACTGCAATTGAATGAGCTTGAATAAATTAGGAATGAATCTTACGACAATGCTTGGATTTACATGGAAATAATGAAAGAATGGCATGATCGAAAGATAATAAAAAAGAAATTTTAGCCTAGATAGGAAGTTTTATTATACAATACAAGATTGAAATTATTTTCTGGAAAACTAAAGTCTAGGTGGAAAGGTTCGTTCAGAATTGTCAAATTTTATCTCTATGGAGCTATTAATATTGAAGACCCCATGACTGCAAGGATATTTAAAGTGACTAAGCATAAATTGAAACCATTATTTTGATGGTCAAAGACCAGTGTTTAAAAATATTGTAATGTTGGGTCACCTAAAATAAAGACTGGGAATGTCGCGCTGACAACATTAAACCAAGCGCTTTGTGGGAGGCAACCCATAGTTATCGTAGTTTATTCAGTTTTTATATTTTACTTATATTAATATACTTGTACTTCTATAAATTCCCTGTATTTGAGAAATTTAACGTTGAGAAAATATTTAAAAACCACTTTATTTACCTAATTGCATGGAAAAATTGAGAATTTATTAGATCGAAATTGAAATGGCCAAGTTTTTTGGAGCTGGCGATTGATACGCCAAATTGGCGCTTGATGCACCATATTTTAGAGAGCTGGTGCATGATACGCTAGAATCAATGCTTGAAGTTCTGCGATGATAAAAATGACTTAAAATGTTTTAAATGGTGGTTTTTCGCGGGTTCTTCTCAATAAAACTCCTAAAAACTAATTCCAAAGTCAATTTTAAGGGGGAAAATAAGAGAAAATTTACTAGTTTTCAATTCGAATGGCGTCCCACTCTAAAAGTTCCACTAGATTTAGAATATTCAACTGAAGAAAGTTTGTCAGTTTTGATGCGCAGTAGTTACATGATTGTGTTCTTGTGAAGAAGGGGCTAATCATAGAAAAGGGGTTTGTGAATAGAGGATTCAACGCATCAAGTACTCGAGTAGAAGAGATCATTGCACAAAGACGATGGGAAGTGTTTTGTTATTCTATTGTTTTGGTAGTTGTCCTTATGGTAAAAGATTTTTATGTAAATCTTCATGGAATCAACCAAGGAATTATCTATGTGTGAGACAAGTTTATTTAATTCACTACTTCAAGAATAAACGAGGTTTTTATGATTGAAAATGTGCTTGTCAGCGCTATTTTTGGTTGGATAGTTGCCCGTAAGAAGTTGGCGGTCACCAGAATCAAAATCCTGTTGCCCGCTTCGGAAGGACGTTTTAATTTACATATATATTTAGTTTTAGAAAAATATGAAATCAAACAGACACCATATTTTTCATATTTTAAATGAAAGAGCACTATACCTCAAATTCTGCATCTACCCCGAAGGATAAATACAAAACTTGAGGATGAGGCTCGATCAAATAAACTAAGAAACATATGACGTCCATTTGGTCTGCGAAATTATTTTATTTGCTGACAATTTCCCTTATTTAACATAAAGGATTAAATAGAGTTTATATTTAACATATGACATCCTCAAGTAATTTTAGTACTATATAAAAGTTATGATCTACTGCAGTAATATTTTAATTCAGAAATACTATAAGTTTGATTTAGATAAATATCATAGTGAGATTTTCAAAAAAAAATTCAAGTAATTGAATTAACTTTGTAGCCATTAGATTATCTAGTCGCAAGTTTTAAAAATTCTAGTTTTCTATTTATTTCAAGAATGACTATAGATTGCAATATTAAGTCACTTAAAATATCCAAATGATAAGAAATTCATGAGAACTCTATTAGTAAAAAGATCTATTCCATAAATATAAGTTCAAAAATGTATTTAAGTTTTCCCTTTATGTAGGTCCAGTGAAGCCAATTTTTTATTAGGCATATCCTCAAGCTTATCCTCACTTTCATTTTTCTTTCTTTTTTTTTCTTTTTCATTTGGATTGTTTTCAATCCTTTATATTTTTTTATTTTCATTTCAAAGATTATTTTCAATCCTTTCTTTTTCCTTTTTCAAATATATATTTTTCTTTTCTTTTCAAGGATTGTTGTCAATCATTTCTTTTTCCTTTTTCAAGTGAATTTTTCTTTTCTTTTCAGTGATTGTTGTCAATCCTTTCTTTTTCTTTTTCAAGTGAAGATTATTATCTGGATAGTCTTTAATGATTTTGAACTTCACTTTTCTTTCCCTAAATTTGAAACTCAAAAATCTGGATAGCCTTTAATGATTTTGAACTTCACTTTTCTTTCCCTAAATTTGAAACTCAAAACATTGGATAGCCTTTAATGATTTTGAACTTCACTTTTCTTTCCCTAAATTTGAAACTCAAAGCATTTTCAAAGCATTCCAAGCCTTTAATGATTTTGAACTTCACTTTTCTTTCCCTAAATTTGAAACTCAAAGCATTTCTTACCTTATAAATATTTCATAGTTTTCACATCATTGAATCTCAATCTTTTCTTCTCAAATAAAATTACAGATTCTTAATACTTCAAAATATAGTTTCCTTTACTTTAATTAGTTAACTATAATCTTATTCTCTTATACTAAATATCTTAAGTTACAAATTTAATTTTGATTACAAAAATATTTCTTTAAATCTACTATTATATTTAAATAGTTACAAATATATAGTTACCTGATTTAAATTCACTACATAAAATCATATAAATAATTTTTAAAAATATTGAAATCGAGGGCATCTAATAGTTAATCTTTTTCTTCCCTCCCCCAAACTTAAATTTTTAAATGTGAAATAAATGTGGAAAGAAAATACTATAAATATAAATTATACCTCAGTATTGTAGGCATCTTTATCATTCTGAAATTTCTATAGGCCTTCTCAAATTTTTACTTCACCTAGTCTGTAATATTATGAGTTTTTTACACATATAAATCATTAGAGGAATTTCTGGGAAATTAAATTTTGAAATAAGTATAAAAACTAAAACAAAAACATACAACATTTCCTAACACAATTACAATGCTAAACAAAAGACAAAAATACTAAAATGAAAATAAATATCACATCGCATTACAATCCACAAAGTACTGAGCAACATCTACAACTTACACATGCACATTTCTACTACCACATTAAACGTTTAAGACAATAAAATTATCTAAGTACACAAAATGAAAGTCCAAATACATAAACATCCATTTCTCTTACAAAAAGATTACATAAAATAAAAATACAAACATAAGTACATCAATTTCATTATGAATATCAAAATTCCAAGCTATTTCATCGTCGCCTTCATCAACAGGTGGATTGGGTTGATACTGAGTATATCGGGGGCATTCAGGAAATGTGACATCAGGCACTCATCTGTAATGTCGAGCCTGAGCGTCCTAATAGGCTATCTCAAAATCGGAATGCCTCTGCAGGTACTCACTATCATAATCATGTCGGCGTTCTAAACCTCCAATCCTTTCATTTATTAAATTTATGCTCTTCCTCTGCAAGGTCAACTCATTCATCAAATCTGTTAAGGTAGGGAAGCTAGAAGGAGGAGGAGGGTCATAACTTCTCCTACTTCCAGTTCTCCATTTATCATGGGATACATAAGTCTTCAAATTAGATTTACTAGTGAGTTTCATAGGGAGAACCCATTCTTCCTCTCTAGCTTCCACTCCAGAAAGTTGACAAAGTGTATAAATAAATTCAGGATGTCTTAGACCTCCACTAGTCTCACTCCTTGTCTTGAAAATAATTCTCCCCACATTTATAGTTTTATTATTCTGAATACAAAAATTCAGAATACCTCTATCTCTAGTTACTTCACTATGGTGATAAGTCAGTAATAAAGTAGAGGAACTGTAATAGTGCCACGCCTTAGAGGTGGCCTTCAGGCATGGAAGCAGAAAAATTTACCCGTTCTCGCTGTTTTATCTTCCATGTTCCTTTCCCATCAAGGAAGCAGAAAAGTTTACCCGTTCTCGCTGCTTTATCTTCCACGTTCCTTTCCCATTAGTGAGAAAGTTAATCAAATCATTGATTGGGCCTTCCATCATACTAAACGATTCATAGTGGCAGCTGTAAGAATCTGGGACTTCATAGAAAGTGTTAATGCGGGTGGCGGTAAATTCCACAGAAAATCCACGCACTTGTATGATTCCGTCTTCAGAATAAATCACATTGGTGTAGAACTCCTTCACCACATTTGCATCAGCTTTATTGGTGGTGTAACAAAAGTTTTCTCACCTCCGCTCGGCAATAACCTGTTCAATTTCTCCTCTTGGACTCTCGAAAACTCGATCTTGTATACACTTTTTTCCTTTAAGTATTGAAGTAAATCGAGTTTGAGCCATCACATTAACAAAGCATGAATCATCAAACTCTACTCTTCTCTTTTGATGTAGAGCCATTTTTAATGTAATCAAATCAAAGAAAATTTCTAAAAATTACTTTTAATATGTAAATCATTGCTTCCAATGGTAATTCAGAGAGTTCAACATTAAGATCCATGAATTTCTTCCAAGATTTTCTTCACATTTTCAAATTTTTGGGTTTCCTCAATGTGGAACAAATACATGGTGAAAATCAAATATTTTTAACTTGGAGTGAAGCTCTTACCTAAAGAAGATCAAATCTGGAGTCAAAAAGCGTTCAAATCGTCTCTAAATCCAAGATTTACCAAGCTCTAATTCGAAAATGGTGTTTTTAGGAGGAAGGGGATGATGAATAGTGGTGGTTGACCAGTCAAAATCATGGTTAAAGAGGTATTTTTGCGATCTCGCCAACAGCGGGGTCAATGGCACCGTCGGCATGCTCTATTATGTTTTTGAACCTAAGTATCGGGAAATTCCCGTCGTCGGCGGCGTAGAGGGCGCTGTCGGCGGGCTCTATTGATTATGTCCAAATTCCATATTTTTGCAATTTTGATCAATTCTAATCCTAAATGATATCCATTTAATCTTTATAAACATAATTTTAAATAGTTAAATGATGTACTTAACACATACAAACTTTCACAAAATAAAACATCACATTTATATATAAATTCCAAGGGGTACAATAGACGTTACATAACACACCTAAATTTGGTATTTTCTCAACCTCAATACATTAATTCAACATCGCAATCCAAACCACAATACTCAAAACGCTAAAAAAAAACATCCTATGCTTAGTCTCAACTATACAGAGATCTATAAGCATAATTCTAAAGCAAAGCAAGTTCAAATCTAAACACACATAAACATAAAGGCAGCATAGTAAATCTACTACTCGTTAGATTTTGTGCTCGTTTCTCCTCTGAGATCACCCATTCATTGCACATGAACGAAGATGTTGTAGAAGGGTTGGAAAGGAAATTCTTCAGTTGAATCCTCC
>JXCR01128275.1:24766-47451 GCA_002079205.1 Phalaenopsis hybrid cultivar | reverse complement strand
AAAATAAAATATTTTAGGTGGTGAAATTTAAGTTTTGTATTTTTGAAAAATCTCCCTAAGGTGAGAGAACTCAAAGGAGCAAATGTTATATTTTTCTTATTTTTCTTTGGCAATTAAGTTTTGTATTTTTGAAAGATCTCCCTAAGGTCAGAGAACTCAGAGGAGAAAACTTTATATTTTTCTGATTTTTCTTTGATTTATTGATCAAAGGAGCAAATTTTATATTTTTCATATTTTTCTTTGATTTATTGAAATTATTTTAGTGAAAACTCATTTTTTAGCCTTTAAAAATTATTTTTAAGCTTTAAAATTCAATATCTTTATTTAGGAAATCAGGAGAAATATTATAATTGTTCTTAAGTGATTAGGAAATAGTTTAGAGTATTTCCATGAGTTTTATTATTTTTGTGATTTTTATGGATTTTTAATTATTTAGATATTTCGAATAGGCTAAAAATCAATTTTTTATTTTAAATATCATTTTTTTTAGAAAATGCCCCTGATAATAACTCAAAAAACTAAATTTCATAATTTTTTGAGTTATATTTTGATTTTTAAAAATCATTTAAGTGTTAAAAGTGGTAGTTATCTTTAAAAATCAACTTAAGGTGCAAATGAACTCAAAATATTTTAAAATTTTTATGATGAGTTCTCTGGCTCATAAATCACAATGGAGATCAAAAATCAAGTCATTTAAATGTTTATATTTTACAAAATTAATTATCTTACTGATTTAGTGTTTGTAAAATTTAAGGACATTTTAAATGTCATGACCCATGAAATTATTTCCAAAGGTTTCTCTAGTCATGGTGGACCTTCCAAAATTTTCTTAGGATTTTATAACCAATATGCTAATTTTCATGATTATTTTAAAGAAATAATGTGAAATAACTTGAAAAATATGGGTCTCTGTATAGGAGGCTCCTCTCACTTTGGAAAAATCAGAGAATACTTCCCAAGACAGAGGCTACAACATGCTAAAATTCCAAGTCAAGCCCATGTGCCATTATGCATGGAGAATCAAATGATCCCGTATAGTGTTTAATTAATCAAAAATAAAACATGCATGAAATGGACTTGAAATTTGGTCCACATTGTTCTCCTTTATTAATAGCAAGTGGGTATTTTTATTTTATTTTTGTGATTTTTCTACACAAAGTTATGAATTTTCTAATTTAAGGGTATTTAAATAAATAGAAAAAGCCCTATTTATCTATTTAAATAGCTTGACACATTTTTTGGGGTCCAAGGAGGCTAAGGATCGAGTCCCTCGTCTTGGTGTAAGGCCTAGGTATGAATTCGACCAAGCTCAATTTCAGGTGTTGGTTTAGAGCAATGGTAGAGACTCTGTGGAAGAAGAATTTGATTGGGCTTTGGAGTCTTTCACTCTTGTGAAGGTGTGGGCACAAGTAATTGAAGTTTGGTGGAGTGTGGAGGTTCACTCTTTCCTGGTTTTTAAGCTCAAAATTGAGCTCCGGCAATGGGAATGGGTGAGGAAAAATGGTTGGAATGCACTGAGCGGATCCTAGGGAAGCTCTGTGTGAAGTTTGGAGAGACCTCTCTAAGAAAATTTTAGCACACCTCCCATGGTTGTGGTAGGTGAGTTTTTATAAAAAAGGCCATGGGGTGGCTCTCAGGGCATAAGTTTGGGTGCATTGTGGTGCTTAGGTGGAGGGCAGCGGAGCTCTTCAATTTGATTTGGATGAGTTGGCCTCTAGGTTTGATTTGGGTGAGGGGTCATGGGAGTGGCTCTCGGTTTTGGGCTTTTCCGGACACTAGGCTGGCCAGCCGGTTAAGGGGAGGTGGCTAGGAGCTCAGGGAACCCAGAGGAATCCATCACAGCAATTTAATGGAAATGTGTTTTGATTTGGCAAAGATATCTTAAGCATGTGCATTTTTGGAAATAAGATCCCTTAATTTGGGGGACATTTGGTCCATGGCTTCATTTAGGTGATTTCATGGTGTTTGGACTGGTCACTAAGTCCAACTAATGAATGTGGTGGAGTTAATTTGGTGGCCTTAGGGCAGGTCACATTTAGTGCATGGGTCCAAGTGGGTGAAAATGACCAAAACTTGGGTTTGGGCTAGATTAGACATGTCAATTGGTCCAAATAATTGTTTCATCTGGTGTAGATTATCATAAGGAATAACTTTGGTAAAGGATGGAAGTGGTTTTGAGTCCAATTGGGGAGTCAATTTCAGGGAATTTTGAACTTTACTCAATTTGGTCATTTTGGGCTAGACTTGGGTCTAGCTTGAGTTAGCCTTGGGCTAAGTCCAAATTGATTGTTTTAAATGGTCAATAGGAACCTCATGAAGAGTTTTTAACATGAATTGGATGCCAATTTGGAGGTTAAGGCAATTAATTGGGTGAAATTTGGGGATTTTAGCGAATTTGGGGCTAAATTTATGAATTGTGGATTTAAGCCAAAATCAAATGGATTTGAGACTTCAAAAAGGCTAATTGATGGTTGATTTTGATGTATAGACATGTTATAAAGACTTTTCAACAATAATTGAGGCCAATTGACTAGGCTATCGGTTCAATTTGGTGAGATTAGGTCATGTGGTCAAAATTGGGGTTTTGACTCACATCAAAATTGGGCTCAAATCATGGACCAATTGAGCTAGGATTTAGTTTAATTTGGTCATATCAAAGGTTTTTTTGAGTTTAGGATTGGAATTGGGGTCAATTGAGATCAAATTGATGGGCATTTGAGTTGGATTTGGGGAAATTTGAGTCTTTAAAGGGCAATTTGGGGGTTTTGGTTGAAGATGGTCAAACTGGCCAAATTGGGTCATGTGGTAGTCAAGAGAAATGGAATTTAGAATATTTAGGATTTATTGGAATTTTTTGAGGATTTTTAGAATTTTTGAAATTTTGGGTCCAAGAGGGGTATTTTGGTAATTTGGGGGTGTTTTAGGGGTAGAAGACCAAGATGGGTATTTTGGTAGAGTTGAGGTACCAATCATCACCAACAATCCATGGACAAATGGAAAATCCATTTTCGATCCTCCACATAGTGGTCTTAGCTAAATCATAGCCCTAGGGCTAGTAGGTTTAGGAGACCATCTACAGGAGTATCCCAAAAGATCAAGGGATCTAGGCTAGAAATTTGAGTTTAGGGTAGTGAGTGATTGTGGGTGCAGATAAGTGTAGTGAGTGCCTTAGCTCCAGACCAACAACCATGGTCAACCCTAAGGTCCAGCAATCATAAGGGTGACTCATCTTGAGTTTCTCCCACAATGACCCCACCTACAAAGTACTAGAGGTTGAGAGCAACATGTGAAACTTCAAGCTGAGTGGAGAAGAGTTTGGAATTTCTAGTGGTGAGGATTCCATGTCTAGTTTTGTAAGAATAGACAATAGGAAAATCTTATGGCTAGAGTTCAAGCTACTACAGAGGGAAAACTAAACCTCAACCAAAAATGAGGTCAATAAATGGACCCCCAATAGGGGTGGTCTGCTGGGCAAGCACACCACGCGTATTGGTGTTGACCGACAAGATCAACAAAAACCAATATAAACTCCTAAGTCAACAGACCCAAAAGTATGTGTAGAGTTGTATGTGTGATTTGTTTCTGCTAGGGAATTAGCAGAAGATTGTCTGGTTGAAATTAAGGAGTAGGGACTCTCGCTGGGGATCGGAGAGTGAATTTTGAGTTATGAAATTTCAAAGTTTTCCGAAGGATGGGAGTCAAATTGTAAGTGTTGAACCCAAGGTGGGAATTGAAATTCAAATATCAACTCAAAAAGAGAGAGAGAGAGAGAGAGTCAGAGTGTAAGGACCGACCACGAATGTAATGAATCAGAAATGTAGGACTGATTCAGAAATGAGAATTGAAATGTAGATCAATTCTCAAATGAGAGTGTCAGAATGTAAGGACAAACCTTGAATATAATAAATCAGCAATGTAGGACTGACTCAGAAGTGAGAATTGAAAGGTCAATATCAATTCAAAGATGTGAGAATTGAACTGTAGGTATCAAATCAAAGATATGAGAATTGAAATGTAGGTATCGATTCAAAGATAGAGAATTGAAATGTAGGTATCAATTCGAAGATGTGAGAATTGAAATGTAGGTATCAATTCGAAGATGGTGAGAATTGAAATGTAGTGTAGGTATCAATTCAAAGATGTGAGAATTGAAATGTAAGTATCAATTGAAAGATGTGAGAATCGTAGGTATCAATTCAAAGATGTGAGAATTGAAATGTAAGTATCAATTCAAAGATGTGAGAATTGAAATGTAAGTATCAATTCAAAGACGTGAGAATTGAAATGTAAGTATCAATTCAAAGACGTGAGAATTGAAATGTAATTATCAATTCAAAGATGTGAGAATTGAAATGTAGGTATCAATTCGAAGATGTGAGAATTGAAATGTAGGTATCAATTCGAAGATGGTGAGAATTGAAATGTAGTGTAGGTATCAATTCAAAGATGTGAGAATTGAAATGTAAGTATCAATTGAAAGATGTGAGAATCGTAGGTATCAATTCAAAGATGTGAGAATTGAAATGTAAGTATCAATTCAAAGATATGAGAATTGAAATGTAAGTATCAATTCAAAGATGTCAAATTGAAATGTAAGTATCAATTCAAAGATATTAGAATTGAAATGTAAGTATCAATTCTGGGAGTTGAAATTTAGGTATCAACCTCAAAATGTGAGAATCAGGATTTAGGTACTGATTTGAAAATGTGATATGAAATTTACAAAGAGCTTGTGATGTTGAATTTTTAGTAGTGTGTTATGTGAGAATGTTGATTTTGAAGAAGATTTATAGAGCTCTGTGCAGTTATGTGCAGAATGTGAAATTCTTTGAGGATGTGCAAAGAGTTAGCGTAGGTAACGATGGTTGTGCTGCGCGCACAAAGAGTAGGAAATTTTAAAAACAAAAGTATCCACTCAACCGGTTTATTTAATTTTCTTGTTGTTTTTATCAAATTTAATTCTTCAAAATATGTTTTTAAAGTTTTAATTTTAATTGGTTGATTTTAAAAAGAAATTTGTTTTGTTATTTATTCATTAATGATAATCTTTTATTTGTGTTTTATTTATTATTGAAGATTTAATGTTTCATTCTTTGTTCATTGGAACTCTAAACCATTGCATGGTTCATGGCTTTCATCCATCGCACAAAAAGGCAATTGAGAAAAATGCACATGGCACAACTTGAGAGAAATTTCCATTAATCTGCTTCAATAAAGATACTACAGATCAAATGTAAATGCCTAAAAAAGAGTACATCATGTAATACATGCTGAAATACATTGAGAGTCATCTCAAGATGTGAGTACATCATAGACTGATTACATCAAATACATGTCATGCTGGTAAAAGAAAGCAAGTGAATCCTTTGCCCTTGGTATATTGAGCTCCTGATCAAGAAGACCTTCTGAGACATGCTCCAGGATAAGAGTTCCCTTCGCATGTATTCAGAGGTGCAAACTTCTCATAGCTTGTAAGGAAACAGTTCCTCCAATTCCGGGTCCTGCTCGAATCCATATGGTGTTTTACTGTCATCCATCCTGCGGAAGGTTACAGACACCCTGCGGTGTCGTACTCCTGGAATGCAGTGCTTGGCAACATCTGCACTGTTGCCCTTGAGAACAAGTACTAAACCAACTGGAAGAGGAATCTCCACATCCCCTCTTAATTCACTAGGGTCGATTACATCGATTTCTTTCCCAAACAGAATATTGCTTTTACTCATGAACGAGACCGTGCAGAAAGGCCTCACAAAGTCATGATGATCAATGTGTGGGGGAATGCAGTCACCCTCTTCATAAATATTGATGATGCAACTGTTGGGAATGCAAGTGACATGTAGAATATTCCACTTAACCATTCTCTTGATCATTCATTTTATCATCGGTGGTAACGGATCCACTTGGTCGTATCTGAGGATCCCGGGCAGATTTCCCTATCTGTCGTTCATAAAATTATAGCAACGGCCGCACTGGATGGTGATTCTTCCCTTTCCCCGCATCCATTTCTTCGGCTCGGAATATGTTCTCTCCATGAGAAGGCCCGCTCGACCTCTATCTCTTAAACCGAAGATGCAGTCCAGGATGCTTCTTTCATCGGTTTCAGAGAAAACCCTGGTATATAGCTTCAGGCCCTCCAATATGTTGATAAACTTTCCTCTAACCTCTTCATAGAACTCGAATTCCTATTTATTTACTTGCCTATTTTGTAGTATTCTACCATACTGGGAGTTGCCAGGTGCCATGGGCGTTCCTTCCTTTGGGCCTCGGCGGGAACCCAAAATGGTGCTAGTCGATCTGGAATATGAGATTCAGCCTCAAGTGGAATGTATGATCCTGGGCTCCATGGCGTGTGTTGATCCATCCCCAGTGGGATATACAATTCATTTGCCACGAAATCTAGAATCTGAGACTTGTTGGTGCTTAAAGTGTACTCTTCTAATGTACTAAAGCGTTGTAGATGTAGAACGTTGCAGTCCGGGCATTCTACAAATGCACCCGTGACTGCAATCCCGGTTGGTACTCAACGTTGCATGTTGGGCAACCTCTGCATAAGATATCTGGGATCGGGTGCACATCTGATCCCGTCACAATCCTGACTCTTCATCTGTAGTGGGCAGGCTGGCAGAAGTCTCTCTCAGATCTGGATCATAAATATGTCCCTCAGAAATGGGGGTAAGAAAACTGTTCACGTCTCTTTGGCGCTTGCGCTCTTGTCGCAGAAAGGTTCTCTGTTTCTTTCGTCTTGCATTTTTGTGTCGCGTCCTGCGGAGTGGAGTATTTGGTAGTTGTTTACTACGGGCGGCTATTAAGCCCCTTGCCGGAGTAGCTATCATGGAGGGCAGTCGGCCAAGCCCCTTCATCGTATCTTGTTCTGCTATCACGTTTTTACCTTTACGTGACACATCGTCTTGAATGGTCACTCTCAATAGTGAAGGCAGCCCCTTCTTTTCTTCATTGTTGACTACGTCCATTAGAGGACCGTCGTAGTCCATATCAATCTGATTTAAATCCACGTTGAAATCTATGAAACCTCCTTGTGGTCTCATCTCTTCATTCAGTGCGAGGTTCCAACCGTCTCGGAAGGCAAAGATCAGCCTCTGTTCTGACATTTTTCCGCGGACGACAGAAAGAAACGTCAGTGGGCCGAAGTTTGGCATGAACAAGAACAAAACAAAGTATCCATTAAAGTAAATTTTAGTTTTTTTTTTGTGAAAAGGATCACTCATTTTAGGTGTGAGTTTTGTTTAATTTAATGGAATACTTAAATTCAAAAATAGAAAGGAGAACGTGTGAAGTTAAAAAAAAAAAATTCTAAAAATTTTCATTATATATGAGATTAATTACAAAATTTGGACCCAATTGTAGACATATGGCCATATAAATAACCCTAAAACAATCAAAGTTTCAAAAATTCAAAGCATGCAAAGGCAAGCGGAGGCAGGCGGCATCAGGCTGCATAATAGGTTCTTAGGTATCATCCATTTATCGGTAACATGGGTCTTTCACCCTGGAAGTTCAGTAACTGGTATCCTCCTCTTGTATAAACTTTCTCAATGATAAAGGGTCCCTCCCAAGTTGGCTCGAACTTCCCACCTATTTTGCAGCGAGCAAGAATAGGTCTTTTCAGCACAATTACGAGGTCACCAATTTTGAATGTCCTTGGGTGGACCAATTTGTCATGGGCTTGTACCATCTTTGTCTAGTAGAGCTCCAAATGTTGTTGTGCTTCTAGTCGTTTTCCCTCGAGACTCTCGAGTTCTTCAAGCCTGAGTTTTTGCGCTTTCTTCCATTGTGAGTTAGTTGGCAATGGCGACTCTGAGAGATGGTGTCCGAATTTTTAGCGGTAGCACGGCCTCAACTCCGTACACGAGTATATAAGGTGTGCACTGAGTGGGAGTCCTTAAAGTCATTCGGTAGGCCCATAAGGCTTCTAATAATTTGTTATGCCAATCCCTTTTTTTTCATCCAGCGTTTTCTTCAAAATCTGTACCAGTGTCTTGTTGAAATACAGCCAGACCATTTGCTCTGGGATAGTAAATTGTAGAGTATCTCCAATCTATCCCATGTCTTTTGATGAAATTGTTGACAATCCCTTTTATTTTCATCCAGTGTTTTCTTCAAAATCTGTACCAGTGTCTTGTTGAATGCTTCAGTCTGACCATTTGCTCTGAGTGTTTTCTTCAAAATCTGTACCAGTGTCTTTTAAAAGCTTCAGTCAGACCATTTGCTCTAGCATAGTAAATTGTAGAGTATCTCCAATCTATCCCATGTCTTCTGAAAAAATTGTTGATCTTTGTGCTTTTGAAAGTTGTCCTATTGTCAGAGATTATTCTTCGCGGTACTCCGAAATGTTAGAAAATTTGGCTCTTAAAAAATTGAAGGACGTGCTGTGTCGTAACCTCACGTAACGGTACTGCCTCTACCCACTTGGAGAAGTAATCTGTAGCGATAAGTATGAACCTGTGTCCTTTAAAAGATGGAGGGTCTATGGGACCTATTATGTCTGTGCCCCAACTCTCAAATGATCACGAGGCAACTGTTGGGTGTAGCACATTTGGAGGCTGGTGTAAGACCACCCCATGCACCTGGCATTGGTGACATCTTCTGGTTGTATCCTTGTAATCGGACATCATTGCTGGCCAATACTATCCGAGTCTCTTGATCTTCATTTTTATTTTTGGTCCTGATTGGTGAGAGCGCCACACAATCCGACATGTACTTCTTTGACAATATTATGTGCCTCGGCTCTGCTCAAATACCGTAGCCACATTTGGTCAAACGATCTTTTGTAGAGAACATTTCCCACCAGGGTGTAAGACATGGCCCTTTTTGTGATGTGGTGCACCTCAGACTTGTCTTCTGGAAGCTTTCCAGTATGAAAATATTCTATTAATGGCCTACGCCAATCTTCATTGATGTCTGCAAATGTATTTATTGTTTCTTCTTTTCCAAGCTTGTGTAGAGTTTCAAAGTCATTTCGAGACAAGGCTCGTCTTCCTTGCACCGTGACTTTGGTGGAATCCTCCGGGGTACACGCCATTTCTTTAGCAAGTTTTGCTAGAGCGTCGGCATGAGCATTATCTCCCCGAGGAATCTGGTAGACAATCACCTCAGGAATCTGCTTCAGGAGCTTCATCGCATACTGATGGTATTCTACTAACCTTAGTTTTAGAATTCTGTATTGTCTGACGACCTGCTGGATGACAAGTTGAGAGTCACCATAAATGACAACGTTTGTTATATCCATTGAGATAGCCAACTCCATTCTGGTGGTTAAAGCTTCATATTCTACTTCATTGTTGGTGCACGACTCTGGCAGGTGGTATAAGCACCTCATCATGCCCTTATCTGGTGTAATAAAGATCAAATCGATCCCTGCCTTGCCTGGTATAATTGTGCCTGATCCCTTGTCTTTCCTGGCTGACAAAGCACCATCGATGTACATTTCCCAGTGTTGCACACTAGAAAATTTCATTTGTAGTATTTGCTCGACTGGTAACTCGTTGTTGAGAGAGGACCCAACTGGCAGGGGGTGCGCAGCGAGAAAGTCTGCTAGTATCTGTCCCTTGATGGCACGGAGGGGAACAAAAGTTATATAAAATTGCAATAAGATCGTTGACCATCTTGCTAAATGCCCGGAAAGTATTGGTCGGGTCGTCAAATATTACAATGGATTAACTTTCGAAATTAGGGTGATCTTATGAGAAAGCATGTAATGTCTAAGCTTTTGAGCGGCAAAAATTGGTGCCAGAGAATGCTTCTCAATAGGTGGATACCTTGTCTTTGTCGGTATTAGACGACGACTCAACTACTAGAGTGCATTTTTATTTCCCTCCTCATTGATTTGGGATAAGAGGGCTCCAAGAGAGTCATATAAAGCCACGTTATACAGTATTAACAGTTTCCCTGGGATAGGGGCTGCCAAAATAGAAGGTATCAATAAATATTGATTAACGTCCACAAGGCCCGCTGACACCTACCTGAGAGATTAGAAATAAAGTGTATCTGATATGCGAACTTCCCCTGGAAGAAACGTAGCTGTTTTAAGTTTTTAGGGGGAGGCATTTACAATATAGCTTTAATCTTATCCGGGTCGATCTCAATTCCTCGATGACGGACAAAAAATCCTAGAAATTTCCCGGAGGTAACGCCAAAGGCGCAGTTTAAGGGATTCATTTTAAGGTCATATCGTCGTAACCGTTCAAACACGATCATCAAATCGTACAAATGATCTGTTTTTTGTTTACCTTTGATGACCAAATCATCCACGTAGCATTGTACTTAATTATGGATGAGGTCGTCAAAAAATATTTATCATTGCACGCTGATATGTTGCTCCAGCGTTCTTTAGGCCGAACGACATCACTGTGTAGTAGAAATTTCAATCGGTGTTCTGAAAGCTGTAAGTGCTACATCCTCGAGAGCCATCTTAACTTGGTTGTATCCCGACGATCCGTCCCTGAAGGATAAAATTTCATGTGTCGAAGTGATGTCCACCATCATTTCTGGTATAGGCAGTGGAAACTCGTCTTTTGGACATGCCTTGTTCAAATCTCTGAAGTCTACACAAACATGGATTGTCCATTTTCTTGTTAACAGGTACAATATTGGCTAACCACGTGGGGTATTGCTCTTCTTTAACAAAGTTTGTGCCTATCAATTTCTTTACCTCGGCGATGACTTGTTGTTCTATTTCAAGGCGCATTCTCCTTGGGGCTTGTTTTACTGGGGTTATATTCTTGTCCTCCCCGAGTTTATGGACTACAACCTCTGCTGACAGCCCTGACATTTCATCGTAGCTCCATGTGAAGCAATCTTTAAATTCTATCAATAGTTTGACTAGTTCTGCATATTCTTTGTCGTCAAGTTGAGAAACTTATAAATGTAGGTCGGGGTCGTTCTTCAGTCCCGAGGTTAATCTCTTTCAATTCATCGGCAGTGGATTTAATTTCTTCCTCAAATTTTGGTGGAGCATCTTCTATTGGTTGATCAGTAGAGTCATCCTCTATTCTGAGACAATCTTCTTTTCACTTACTAGTAACAATCATGCAAAATTCAGAACACTGGTCCAACTGTACCAAATCTGAGACCTTCCCTTGAATTGGGTGCTCCATTTTTAGCATTCCATAATTTTTCAAAAAGTTGAAAATTATCTGTCGGTATTTATTTTGGTAAATGTCCTTATTGAATTAACTTTTGAACACAAGGCGAGAAGTAACCAAAAGGTAATTCCATTAATTCATTAGAATCAACATCCAAATTTACATGTTTTTCAACCTCAGTAGAGGTAGAAGCACGGTAAAATTTGATCGGCTTTGAACCGACACTACAGACTTCCTTGACCTCTAAACTCTCAACCTTTTAAGGGAGAATCGGAGTAGGGGTCATAGTATCCACATAGTGGTTTATCCGATCATACATTATTTCATATTCATTCCTCTCTGTATCTTCTAGGGATATCTCATACTGAGGTTTTTTCTGCTTTTTCATCATTATTTTATCTTCAGAACTGTCTTCATCACTAATGTTGATAGTTGGCCTAATCCGTTCAACAATTAAATTGACCTTTCCTCGTTCGCGTCCCCGGCCTCGACCTCGGGTGCGTGAACTAGAAGAACCTCCACAAAATGGTTGTAAGGGAGTGGTAAAAGGTTATTGAAGCGGAGTTGTATGGCCTCCTTTTTGTGATTCTTCTGAACCTTCATCTTTGTTTGTCAAAATTTCGAGCGAGAAGACAGTTTTCTTTGGAGGCACGTAGTAGGCAACATCTTCATGGGTACCAACTTCATGTACTGAAAAGGGTTGTAGGTCTCCCTTAGTGCAATTTTCTTGACCATCTTTGTGGTATTTAATGCACTGGTGTAGGGATGATGGAACCATATTGTCCTCGTGAATCCATGGTCAACCCAATAGAGCATTAAAAGAAGTCTCGGCGTCAATGATATGAAATTTAATGGTTGTTACGAGTTCTCCAACCTTCATAAGTAATGAAATTGATCCAAATGCTCTTTTCCCTTTTGGTTGAATCCTCTTAACATCATCTTATCAGGGATGAGCTCTTGAATGTCAAAGTCCAAATATGTTAACGTCCGTAGACTCATCAAGTTCAGAGATGCTCTAGGATCCACTAAAATTCTGGATAACACAAATCTGTCAATGTTGACGGAGATGTAGAGCGGACGGTTGTGGTTGGCGGTACCGAGCAACAAGTCTTCATCTGTGAATGTTACCCCTGACTGTTCTCCCAATGAGCAAACTTCATCTGAGGATTTGCTAGCCAACTGAGCTAAGTAAATTTCTGAATCAAGCAAAGCTGTAACCAAAGAGTCTCTCATCTCCTTTGACAGGATCAGAGTATCCTAGAAGCTTAGTCGGGCAGGCAACTTCCTAAGATGAGCTAGCACGTTGTAGTCTACTTTGTACAATCCTCTGATTTTGTCTTGATTATGTGGTTCTTCCACTGGCGGAGGTGGGGGTACCTCTTGTCGAGTAATTATCTATTTTCCTTTGTCTATTGGAGCTATTCTTGGTGGTAACACTTTCCCGCTCCTCAAGTTGACTTCTGTGACTTCTTCTTGAGATATCATTGTTGAATCTTCTGATGTCTTTTCCTCCTCATCATAGAGGTCTAAGTTGATGGCAAACGGTGCACCATGATGCTCGAGAGTTGGCTCTTTGTTATCAGTGCTGTCATAAGCGATATCGTTAAGTTCTTATTTGGCCTTGAAAACGAGTTCATCGGACTAAAGTATGATTTGAAGATCATTTTAGGGATCGAGATCGCAACTAGCTTTGTCATAATCAGTCACGTTATTACCAGAAATAGTCAGAACATAGCCGAAATCACAACCATTATATTCATAAGACCCCGGAGGGACAAAAAGATAACCATACGAAGTTTGGGGTTTGAGGATTTTCTTCCCCAAATCCGAGACAACCAATCTAGTAGAGGCAGCCCCTATCCTATCCCCCATGCTATCAATCTTGGCAGTGACGCTCTTCTTTTTCTTGTTCTTTGTCATTCACGATGAGGATTTTCTGGTGAAATCTTCATCTCGGACTCGGTATGCTGCAGACTCTGAATGGAGGCTTTTCTTGAAGCAGACTGTAGCTTGTTCAGTATCTTCTTGAATGATTTGATCCATAATTCATTCCATCCTTCTTTGGTATTTGTAGAAGCTTGTTTCGATGAATCCTTTATCTGATTGAGGACCTTCTTGATCTCATCCCAAGTTGTTACTTATCCATCTGTTCCGACATATGGATCAATTGGGGAGATTGACTCAGCTAAAATCATGTTTATGAAACCTTTTTCGGGTTCTCTCAAGTACTCCTTCAGAATTGTTATATTCTCTTCCTTGAGGATCTTCTCGAGCTAGTCTTTAAAGATGAAACACTTGTCTCTAGTGTGTCCAAGCAACCGGTGGCATGGGCAATAACTTGATTCAATCTTCTTATCCACCTCTTTGGGTTTCTTTGGATCAGACAGTTTGAATTCTGGTTTCTTCATCAAGCTTTTGAATATTTTAGGTACAGCTTCATCTTTGAAGGAATAAACAACTTTTTGTTGCTCTAATAGGGATATTCTTTTACCCGCTGTTCGAGGTGATGCTCCTAAGATGGCCATTGGTTGGATTGGTTGCTTTGTTTCTGAGAGTACTGTGATGAAGAATGACAGTGATCTTCTGCATATATCTTTATTGACTGCTTTCTTTTATCGACAGTTACGATTATCCGTGATTTATTTTCGAACACTCTGCTCACCTTAGACTTTTCATGCGGCTCCATGTGCTTCATTTCTTCTTGAAGACTGTTGGCTATACTGAGTAGCTTTTTGAAGGATTTGATGGTGAGTCCCTTAAGCATGAAAGCTATTGGACCATGAATTCTTTTGAGTAGAATCTCAATCACTTGATGTTCCTGTACTTGAGGTTCACATTTCATGCTAAGGTTTCTCCACCTCAAAATATAGTCTGTCAAGGTTTCACTAGGCTTCTGCTTCTCCATCATGAGTTCTCCAATAGACACATGATGCTGTGCCCCAGCAAATCTTTTCACAAATAATTTTTCCAACTCAGAAAATGTTTTAACTGACCAATTGGGCAAGTCAGCATACCAGTTGAAAGCAATCCCTGACAAGCTGTTGATGAACTGTTGGCAGAGTAGAGCTTCGCTATTCCTCGTGTTGCCACAATTGGCTCGAAAATGTGATATGTGCTGTCTGGGATTTCCAGTCCTATCAAATATCTTGAAGTTTGGGGTCACAAAACCCTTGGGGAAAGGGACGGCATCGAACTCCTCTGGGTAAGGTCAACCCTTTAAGTTTGATGCACCGCCCTTGTACTGGGCTAAGGCCTCCTGCACTTGTTCAACCATTTGCTTGAACTCTTTTTCTGGCATGGCACCTAACAGAGAATCCTTCTTTGGTTGTTCATCTTTGTCTGTCGAAGTAGCCTCCCTTCTTTCATCTGCGATGTGTATGCTTTTTGGTTGATTAATCTCTGAAGAAGTCAACCAGGGTGCTTGTGATTGCCCCTGAATGGTGGCCATGACGGTCATAGCTGCAGTCATCTCTTCTATTCTTTTCTCCAGTAGAACAACTTGCTCATCTCTTAAGAGGATAACCCTACACAGCTCATCTACGGCGTTCTCTTCAGTGTGAGGTTGAGCCTTGCAAGCAGATGTCAATATTGATGGAAACTCCGTGTTCTTGAGCTACCTTAGAAATATCGATTCTGAGTTTCTCAACTTTTCCTCAATTATCAATTGCTTGATTGCTTTAAGATCTGGAGGACCTTGATGGAAATCCTCTACTTGTTCCTCTATCTCACTGGCTATTGTCGCGATGATGTCAGATATTTCAGGCACTGATTTTACTTCCTGTCTTGTAGACTCACTGAACTGTATCAGTGCAGCAACCTTGGGTAGCCATACCATTTTCTTCTTCGACGATGATGCCTCAAGACAGGGCGTCTTAGTAGAGACATCAGTATGTCGAGGGAAGGTATGCTCCTAGTGGTGTAGACCGGCTACAATGTTAGGTAATCGTCTTGTCTTCCTTTCCGTGATTGCAGGAATGACTGGTAAACTTCTCGGACCCAGTCTTGACTTAATCGGTCGGCGACCTGCGGTCTTGGTGGCGGTATGATTGGTGGTGATCATAACAGTATCGACTCGGTTTCCCAAACGGAGCCAGACGGGAACACGGGTAGGTGACTTTATAGTCGACCTAAGAGATTCTCTAGCACACTTAATATCCTTCAAAATTTCATTCTTCATATGAGGGGAAATTGCATGTCCCACTCGTTTAAATAATTCACTAACAGAACATCCTTCTTTAGTAGCAAGCCTTTTGAAGACTGCACTAACTCGGGTGATGGGGATGAATTTCTTTCCCTCCTGTCCATGTCCATGAAGTGATGATAATGCGGCAACAATCTTCCGGATACTCCATATCCATCAGTATCTATCAGAGGATGGAATCTACTCCCTTGTAGGAGTGGATAAATCTCCGGTAGAACCTCTTCAACTTAGTGAGGCTCCTCCTCAACGGATGTGTTTTCAGGAGCTTGGGCTTTGATGGCGCTCCAAATTCTTCTATTGTGGTTCCTCCTTTGGGTTCGGGTCAGTGGCAAAGTCCTTGAGCTTGATCCGATCTCATACACGGGTGGCGGAACAGTTAATCCTTCAGTCCAATCTTCAACGACCATCACTTCTTTTCCCTTAGCAGTAGCAGGGACAACATGCTTGATGATAGCAGCTTAAGCCTTCTTACAGGCAGGGAAGTCCTGAAGGCAGTTCACACTAAAATCTGCAGATGGCTCTTGTATTTTCGGAGCAGCGATCTTCATTACCACGAATGGGGCTTTCAGGAGGATAACCTTGAGGTCTTCAAATCCAACTCTGAACTTGATAGTGGGTGCGACGTTACGGGAGCTACAATCCGTTGGCAGGTTGCAAGAAAAGGTTAGCGTTGGGTAGGCCATCGCAACGGGCTTTAAAACAGAAAGTTTTAGGGTTAGCTATATGGACAAAAACCTCGATATATTTAGTGCAAGCACTGAAAATAGAGGTTAATCTGTAGACCGGGCGGGCCTTAATTTATGGGTATTTTTTAACATCTTTGTTAAAAAAAGGTGTAAATTTTTATTAATATTTCAAAGTGCGCGCAACACAACACAATTTGGTTTATTTTGTGAAATAGCAAGTTAAATTTCGAAGGGAGATGTGAAAAATTTTAGGACCCAGTGCGGGACCCAATTAGTGGCGGAAAATGCCCAGGTGGAATTAGTCCACCGACACACCTATTGGGGATTCAACCCCATATGAAAATTTAAAGAGTCCTTAATGGCCTTCTGAACCCCTCTGTTCAAAGATGTTTGAACAGTTAGTCCTGAAGTCCAAGGAGTTAGCTGTATCTTCCCAAGATAGAAATGGGTAATGTAAGCAAACAGAAGAAAGGTGATTTGGTCCAAGAGGGACATGGGCACATTACCGATGTGTGAAGATAATATTTCTTGATTTATTTTGAGAGAAAAATATGTCCCCAGTGGAGTCGCCAGAAGCTGTCGGCGTTATTTTGGGTTGGTTTGAGGGGAGTTGCCCGTAAGAAGCTGTCGGTCACCAAAATCGAAATCCTGTCGCCCGCTTTGGAAGGACATTGAAGTATGAAATCAAACTGATCTCATATTTTTTTTTAGTTTAAATTGAAAGAGCATTGTACCTCAAATCCTATCTCTATCCCAAAGGATAAACACAAGACTTTAGGATGAGGCTCGATCAAAATAACTAAGGAAAGTATGACGTACAATTGGTCTGCAAAACCTTTGTATTTGCCGACAAGTTGCCCTATTTAATATAAAGGATTAAATAGGGTTTATATGAAGTTGGGTTTGGACATGTTTCCTATAAGGGCAAGTCCCTATTGTTAATTACATCTTAAATGACTAAAGTCACTTAAGAAGACTCTCGATAAAAGTTAAGAAAGATTATCTTCAAGGAATTTCAAAGGATAGGACTCTTTAACGAAATCGGACGTACAAGTGTGAAAAGGGATTGGTTCAAATTTGGAGCATTTTATTGTAGAATCCAAAGGAAGAAGGACTAGGGGATGTCATGGATTCAGAGGAGAACCTCGGTGACTTCCCAAGCTATCCTAATGTTTGGATCCAGTTTTGAGAAGAAATATTTAGGTGTTTCATCCTGCCAATTTATTATTTAGGGCTTACATTTGTGTGAAATGATCACACAAATAGCCTGAAAGATGTCAGGATTTAGGTCGTGAAAAACAACAACCTCGAAATCTTAAGACGAGTTAAGGCTTATATTGTATAGCAGTGTTATGCAAAGGCCTAAAGATAAGGTGAGAATTTATATTGCATAAGCAAGTAACATCGAAGTCCTATGGCTTTGTTGTTTAAGTCTAAGGATGAAAAAAATGGTTTAGCTAGGGAAGACAGGTTTTGCTGTTGAAGATGGTCGTGCTGCCCACCATGCTAGCTCCAAGCTCCTCGCCACGACGAGTTTGAGTTATCTAATGTGTCAAGTTGTAATGCATGCTAGCTCCAAGCTCCTCGCCGCGATGAGTTTGAGTTTTCAAGTGTGTCAAGTTATAATGTCAAATCAGGTGGCCCTATGGTTGAAGTTCTTTAAATTTTATAGAGGGCATATTAAAGTTGATTAGAGCAACAGTGGGCCCTATGGTTGAAGTTCTTTAAATTTTATGAGGGCATATTAAAGTTGATTAGAGTGACACCAGTCCCTATGGTTGAAGTTCTTTAAATTTTATGAGGGCATATTAAAGTTGATTAGAGCGACACCAATTAGTATGTTTGAAGTTCTTTAAATTTTATGAGGGCATATTAAAGTTGATTAGAGCGACACCGGTTTGGTGAAGTTCTTTAAATTTTATGAGGGCATATTAAAGTTGATTAGAGTGACACCGGTTAGGATCTAGTTCTTTAAATTTTATGGGGGCATGTTAAAGTTGATTAGAGCGACACAGGTTAGGATCCTACATAAATTTTATGAGAGCATATTAAAGTTGATTAGAGCGACACCGGTTAGGATCCTACGGTTCTCTCTAAATTTTATGAGGGCATATTAAAGTTGATTAGAGCGACACCGGTTAGGATCCTACGGTACCTTAAATTTTATGAGGGCATATTAAAGTTGATTAGAGCGACACCGGTTAGGATCCTACGGTTCCCACGTTCCGGTATGAGGGCATATTAAAGTTGATTAGAGCGACACCGGTTAGGATCCTACGGTTCCCTCGTTCAGGCATATATCAAATCAGGTGGTCCTATGGTTGAAGTTCTTTAAATTTTATGAGGACATATTAAAGTTAATTCAGGTGGCCCTATGGTTGAAGTTCTTTAAATTTTATGAGGGCAAATTAAAGTTGATTAGAGCGACACCGGTTAGGATCCTACGGTTCCCTCGTTTCGGCATCACTATTTTCTATTGGATTCACTTAATCCAAATGAACTTACTAAGCTCAACTTAATGAGTTCCATAATTTTATTTAAACCATGGGAAACTTTGTTAGTAACGATAGGTTACCTCCACCGAGGGATTACCGATCATCCGATAGAGACATCTTAATTTAGTTAAAGTTGTAGTTTTGTGTGATGTTTATGATTAAATTTTGAATTGTTTTATATTTTTAATGTTGTGGCGGTGAATTTTATCTTGGTTGATTTTATTTTTGGTTTTGGTTATGGTTATGGTTATGGTTAACATGCAAGTTTATGTAGGTAAATGCAAGAATGAAACGTGTAAGGAAAAGGCAGAAGAAAGATGGTACTATATACTGAAAAAGCGTACCTAGCAAGTCTTCTCGTTCCACCACCTGAAAGTTGAAAATGCATGTGAAGGCATTTATGAAGAGCAGGAAAATTAAAGTTTTGGTGGTTTTCCTAACCCTACGTCATATCTTGGTGAGTCCTTAAAAAGTTTAATTAAGGATGATTTCATTAAGCGAAGAATATTAAGTTTAATAGGCCTCTGAGGTATCCAACAAGTAAGGAGGGGGAAGCAGGTCCATGCATCCCTCTCACCAACTGGTGACAAGTCTCGAGTCCATTTAAACTTATTATGTTGCTTAGTAGTTCATCCTTTAAATACTCTTATTATTTAGTTAACATTGATATCTCAATTATCCCTAAGAATAGGGTAATTATCATTTATCATTTAATTTGAGAATTATGTGGGTGAAGACCGTTGAAGGGAGTTAGTGTAATTTGAACACTTAGCCAAATTTTAAATATATGTTTATTTATTTTTAAACCTAATTGGGCTTAATGGTGTTTCAAGGATGTTTGATATAATTATGTTTATTTCCTTAATCTTGTTTAATCAATTTTTGATTTAGCCTAAGTCACCACTAAGCCCTTAAGGCCTAGGTGAGTGCTTCAAAGATGTTTGATTTAATCATGTTTATTTCTGTAATCCTTGTTTAATCAATTTTTGATTTAGCCTAAGTCACCACTAAGCCCTTAAGCCAATTCTCTAATCCTCATTTAGTCAATTTAGATTTGGCCTAAGTCACCACTAAGCCCTTAAGACCTAAATGAGGTGTCTTAATTTTTGAAAAGGGTTAAACTTTAGGTGGTCTTGATTCATAATTTGGATTTTATTTGAAAATCAAAATAGGGGGTTAAGCTTTAAGTGGTCTTGATTCATGATTTGGATTTTATTTGAAAATCAAGATAGGGGTATTAAATTGATTAATTATTGGCTTCCAAAGTTATACCACTAAGTCCAGGATCATTTAATTTTAATATACTTCCAAATTTTAATAATTTAGAAATTTATTAATCTTAATTAAGAAAGTGAGATTGGTTTCTACCAATTAACCCCTTTATGTTTCAAACATCAAATAAATTGATTAAAATCAAAGGTTACCCATTTTCCCTACTTGAATTAAGCCTAAATGTTAATTAAGGCAAAATTTCCAAAATTACACATTGGCCCCTAAGGTTCTAACACCTCATAATTTGTCAAATTCAATTCAAATGACTTTGAAATTTTCATCACACCACATTAATGGGTCAATTAAGGCATTAGAGGAGAAACTGTGATTTTTCAAAATTTAATTTAATTTACTTAATTATTTTCATGTAAATATAGGATTTTTCAAAGAAAATTCCTAACTTGACCAAGATAAACTATAATCCTTTGAAATTTTTAGTGGAGGTAGACCTAGACTAGAGAAACCTTTGGACTAAAGTTCATAATTTTTTTTATTCTCTGTGATTTATTAGAATTATTTCAAGTTGTGGGTTATTTAATAAAAATAAAATATTTTAGGTGGTGAAAATTAAGATTTGTATCCTTGAAAAATCTCCCTAAGGTCAGGAAACTCAGAGGAGCAAATTTTATATTTTTTTTTATTTTTCTTTGACGTGATGAAAATTACGTTTTGTATTTTTGAAAAATCTCACTAAAGTCAGAAAACTCAAAGGAGAAAATTTTATATTTTTCTGATTTTTAAATTAAGTTTTGTATTTTTGAAAGATCTCCCTAAGGTCAGAGAACTCAGAGGAGAAAACTTTATATTTTTCTGATTTTTCTTTGATTTATTGATCAAAGGAGCAAATTTTATATTTTTCATATTTTTCTTTGATTTATTGAAATTATTTTAGTGACATTTTTTAGCCTTTAAAAATTATTTTTAAGCTTTAAAATTCAATATCTTTATTTAGAAAATTAGGAGAAATATTCTAATTGTTCCTAAGTGGTTAGAAAACAATTTAGAACATTTTCATGAGTTTGATTTTTTTTTTGTGATTTTTATGGATTTTTAATTATTTAGATATTTAGAATAGGCTAAAAATCAAATTTTTATTTTAAATATGATTTTATTTTTAGAAAATATCCCTGATCACAAAGAACTCAAAAAACTAAGTTTCTAATTTTTTTGAGTTATGTTTTGATTTTTTAAAAATCATTTAATTGTGAACTCAAAAAACTAAGTTTCATAATTTTTTTAGTTATATTTTGATTTTTAAAAATCATTTAAGTGTCAAGAAACTAAGTTTCATAATTTTTTGAGTTATATTTTGATTTTTAAAAAATCATTCAAGTGTTAAGAGTGGATATTTATCTTTAAAAATCAACTTAAGTTATCAAATGAACTCAAAATATTTTGAACTTTTTATAGTGAGTTCTCTAGATCATAAATTTATCTTTAAAAATCAATTTAAGTTATTAAATGAACTCAAAATATTTTGAAACTTTGATGACTATCTTTAAAAATCAACTTAAGGTGTCAAATGAACTCAAAATATTTTAAAATTTTTATGATGAGTTTTCTGGATCATAAATCATAGTGGAGATCAAAAATCAAGTTATTTAATGGTTTATATGTTCCAAAATTAGTTATCTTAGTGATTTAGTGTTTGTAAAATTTAAGGACCTTTTAAATGTCATGAAATTATTTCCAAAGGTTTCTCTAGTCATGGTGGACCTTCCAAAATTTTTTTAGGATTTTCTTATTTCCAAAGGTTTCTCTAGTCATGGTGGACCTTCCAAAATTTTCTTAGGATTTTATAACGAATATACTAATTTCCATGATTATTTTAAATAAATAATGTGAAATAACTTAAAAAATATGAGTCTCTGTATAGGAGGCTCCTCTGATTTTGTAAAAATATGAGAATACTTCCTCATACAGAGGCTACAACAAGCTAAAATTCCAAGTCAAGGTGATGTGCCATTATGCATGGAGAATCAAATGATCCCAAACAGTGTTTAATTAATTAAAATTAAAACATGCACCAAATGGACTTGAAATTTGTTCCACATTATTCTTCTTTGTTCACTTGAAATTTGGGAATTTTGGATTTAAGGCAAAATCAAATGGATTTGAGAGTTTACCAAGGCCAATTAAAGGTTTATTTTAATTTAAAGGCATGTTATAAAGATTTTTCAACATTAATTGAGGCCAATTGACAAGGCTATGGGTTAAATTTGGTGAGATTAGGTCATATGGTCAAAATTGGGGTTTTGACTCAAATCAAATCTGGGCTCAAATCATGGACCAATTGAGCTTGGATTTGATTTAATTTGGTCATATAAAAAGTGAATTTGAGTTTAGGATTGGAATTGTGGTCAATTGAGATCAAATTGATGGGCATTTGAGTTGGATTTGGGGAAATTTGAGTCTTTAAAGGGCAATTTGGGGGTTTTGGTTGAAGATAGTCAAACTGACCAAATTGAGTCATGTGGTAGTTGAGAGAAATGAAATTGGGAATATTTAAGATTTATTGGGATTTTTTGGGGATTTTTAGAATTTTTGGAATTTTTAAGTTGAGAAAAATGAAATTGGGAATATTTAAGTTTTATTGGGATTTTATGGGAATTTTTCGAGTTGGAAATATTTGAAATTTATTGGGATTTTTTGGGAATTTTTGTAATTTTTGGGATATTAAGCTAGAATATTTGGGATTTATTAGGATTTTATGGGAATTTTTGGGATTTTTTTAAATGAAATTGGGAATATTTGGGATTTATTAGGATTTTCTGGGAATTTTTGAAATTTTTGGGTTTTTGAGCTATGGATGGGGTATTTTGGTAATTACGGGGTGTTTTAGGGGTAAAAGGCCAAGATGGGTATTTTGGTAGATTTGAGGTACCAATCATCATCAACAAGCCATGGACCAATGGAAACCCCATTCTGG
>JXCR01128275.1:3703-24723 GCA_002079205.1 Phalaenopsis hybrid cultivar | reverse complement strand
CATAGCCCTAGGGCTAGTAGGTTTAGGGGACCATCTACATGAGTATCCCAAAAGATCAAGGGATCTAGGCTAGAAATTTGAGTTTAGTGTAGTGAGTGATTGTGGGTGCAGATAAGTGTAGTGAGTGCCTTAACTCCTTTGAGTTCAGGGTTGTGAGTGAGTGTGTGTGCAGATAAGTGTAGTGACTGTCTTAGCTCTATAACTAACACCCAAGGTCAACTTAAGGTCCAGCAATCCTAAGGGTGACTCATCTTGAGTTTCCCCCACAATGACCCCACCTACTAAGTACTAGAGGTTGAGAGCAACATGTGGAACTTCAAGCTAAGTGGAGAAGAGTTTGGAATTTCTAGTAGTGAGAGTTCCATGTCTAGTTTTCTAAGAATAGTCAATAGAAAAATTCGATGGCTAGACCTCATGCTACTAAAGAAGAAAAACTACACCTCAACCAAAAATAAGGTCAACAGGCATGTCAAACGATGTTGTTAGACTAAGGCTTTTTCTTTTCTCACTAAGGGATAAGGCTAAAATGTGGTTGTACTCATTAGCACCTGGCTTTATTAAAAATTGGGATGAGTTAATTTATAAATTCCTAGCTAAGTATTTTCCACCTTCAAGGACAACTAAACTTAGAAACGATATTATCTCATTTTGTCAATAAAAAGGTGAATCAATATATGAAGCCTGGTAAGGATTTAAGAAACTCCTCAAAAAGTGTCCACACCATGCTTTGCCTGATTGGTTAATAATTCAAACTTTTTACAATGGGTTAGCAGGATCCGTTAGGTCTATAATTGATGTTGTCGCTGGTGGATCATTAATGTCAAAATCATTTAATAAAGCAATGCGTTAATTGAAGAAATTGCTACAAATGAATTTCAAAGGGCCTCTATAAGGGTAAATCCTAAAAAGGTAGCCAGTGTTCATGAAACAGATGTGATTGCAATTCTTGCATCCTAAGTTATTAAAATATCAAGGAATTTGGACCAATTTGGAATGAACCAACCTCAATTTACTTCAGTAAGTGAGGAAATTTCATTAGGGCATATGATTAATTTTATCATGTCATATATGACTTTAAATACCATAAACAACCTGTATTCTGGCTTTTACAACCCAAGTTAGAAAAACCATCCTGATTTTAACTGGTATCATCCTACTGGTGGTGGAAACCAAAAATGGGAAGGTAATCATGCAATTCCTTATGGAAGTTGGAATAATCAAGGGAATACAAGCTATAGACCGTCATATCGACCAAAATCTAACAATGATTAACAATTTAAGGATAAAAAGATGTCTATAGAAGAAGTGGTATTGCAAATGGGAAACTAGTTGCAAGGTTAAATTGTTGTGAATAGAAACATAGAGAATCAACTTGGACAAATTGCTAAATTACTTAGCAATAGACCTCAAGGAACACTTTCTAGCAACGCTGAGATCAACCCTAAAGAGAAGAATGATGAAAAAGTAGATGTTGTCCAATTAAGAAGTGGAAGAGTGATAAAGGATATGTTCAGAAAAGAGAAAGAAGTTGTGAGAAAAACAAAGGAAACTAAATGACCTAAAGAACATGTTTCTAAGGTTTTGGAAAATTTAATATCTCCAACTAAAATTAATTTAGAAATACCACCACCTCCATTTCCTCAAAGACTTAGACAACATGAATTAGATAAATTAATTTTAAAGTTCATGGAAGTACTTAAAAAGTTAATGATAAATATTCCTTTCGCTGAACCTTTGGAATAGATGCCAAGTTATGCAAAATTTATCAAAGGGATATTAATTAAGAAAAGGAAGTTTGGGAATTACGAGATAGTTGCACTATGTGAGGATTGTAGTGCAATATTTTAGAAAAAACATTTTAATAAACTTAAAGCTTTTTTAATAAACTTAAAGATCCTTGTACCTTAACAATTCCTTGTGCAATTGCAGAAAGATTATGTGAAAAAGCTTTATGCGATTTAGGATGAGAGTTGACTATGAATATTAATTACCATAAAACCCCTTTTGATGTTTTAAAGGCTATGAAGTATCCAGCTGAGAAAAAAGATGACGATTGTTTTTGGGTGGATGAAATTAATTATCTAAGTAAAGATAATTTCCAAGAAATTTTTAAGAGTAAGTTAACAGATGAGATCGAATTATACTTTTATGATGATTGAAAACATTGTTTAAAGAAGACTGTATGTATGTTCAGGAGAGGTGAAAAATGATGGACATTACTGAAAATAGTAAACTTTTAGTTCCATCTGTTGAAAAATCTCATGAACTTAAGATGAATGGACCCCATATAATTTTAAAGCCTTCCTATTTAGGGAATTCATATACATCATCCATCTTTATTTCTTCAGAGTTGACTCAATCACAAGAATAAACCTGAATTGAATAATGAAATAAAAAAAAGATCTCCTAAGAAAGAGTTTTTCAAAATCACTGAATGACATATTATCTGGTATACAGACAAAATGAATGAGATTCTGATGCTTGAGAAACCAATGTAAACATTGGATACATCGGGTCGTCGATGTTATACCAAATGCTTCATGGGAGGCAACCCATGGTTATCTTTGTTATCTATTTAGTGTGATTGTTGTTACGTTAGATTGAATATTAGTGTGATGTTGGACTTTGATCCGTGTTTGATGTGTAAAAGTGGATTGGATTAATGTTGTGAGGTAATACTTTCATCATGACTAGATTTGTATACAATTTTTTGTAGTAGCAGGTTGACAACTCTGTTACGACTTAGTTCTTAACAGGAGCTGAGCAAGACCTTGAAGCATGTAGAGTTTAGATTTAGACCACTCCATGTCAATTGTTTTGCTTCCTTTATCTGACTTTATCTTCACTAAGTAAGGTTATGAACTTACTTAGTGAACAACATCTGGATAAAGTGCACTATTTTTATTTATCAGAGTGTGTATACCTTAGACTTGAAGTGACCTTGAAATTTGCAGCAGATGAGGGAATTCTAGTCCTTGGATGATAACTATAGAAAGTTTTATAATACACCAACATTATTAGTGTAGTTTCTTCCGTTAGAAATTGAAAGTAATGAGGGAAAATGTGAGTAAAAGGGAGATCAAACAAACCTCAGTTGTTGTTTGTTTATGAATATGTGAGTCTATCTATTGGGCTTTGTGTGTCTAGGTTTATGAGTCAAGTTGAATGAGTCATTGGAGATGACAAAACATATCTCAATATTTTGAACTTGTTAGCATCCAACAATTTCTTTATAAAGTTTAAAATTTGTTCATGTTTAATCTTCAGTTTGTACTTATTCTACTATTTAAAATTCTTTTATAGTGTTATGTCAAGCATGTTTAGGCTAGATTTACTTTCTACCACAATGTTATACCTTGTGTTACTTGTTGATATTTTTGTAGGATGTGTAGTCAATTGTAAAAGTGTTCTTTCCCTGCCTCATCTTTTTGTACTTCATTGTTACACATCTTTGAGCTTAAGTTTGGGGGAAAAGAAAAATGTTTCAAATTTAAACCTTACTTGTTTTCAAAAGTACCACAAATAAATTTGTATTTTAATTCTAATGATTATTGTTATGTGCATCATCTTAAGGATGTTAGAATTTTAAGATAAAAAAGGAGTACGAAAACTTAGTTGATATTTTTGGTGAAAATGGTGAACCTAGAGTTAAGGATATTTATTGGAAAGCTTGGAAAAATGAATAAATATCTTTAGCAGGAAAAATTTTATTTTAGAAAAATTAAGGATTCTTAGAATTTTTATTTTAAAAAATTTAAGGCTCTCTTAGAAAGTATTTTAAAAAAAAAATATATATATATATATATATATATACATATATATATATATATATCTTTTCAAGTGAAGGAAAGTAATAAGTTTTAACATTAGAGAGGGGATAGTGGAATTCAAAATTATTTAACGACTTCTCCAGATATGGTAATCCTCACATAAAAAAAGAAAAAAATAATAAATGGATCAAAATGATCCCAAAAAAAAAAGGAAAGAAAAATGCCAAAAAAAAAAGAAAAAAAAGGTGAGGAGAAGCTTGAGGAGAGGTTCTAATCAAAAATTTGTTTCACTTGAGTCTTTCTAGAGTAAAGAACTTAGAGCAATCCTAAGTTTGCTTTTTATAGTTATGTTAGTAACAATTATTTTTAAGAGAGTTCTTAAGTCTAGAAAGTAAAGTTCATAGAATCCGAAGTTTGAAAGATCTGCATATATTTATGAATTAGATAGGAAAACAAATTCCCAAGTTTGATGATAAATATTTTAGACGTTGGGCTAGTCTAATTCACTAGAAGATCTTCTAATTTGAACTATCACATTTTTAGAACAAAATTTTAGCAATTCTAAAAGATGACCCATTAACTCTAATTTACGTACATTATTTTAAAAATGTAGTATTACTTGAGGACAAGTAATTTTAAGTTTGGGGGATATTGATATGCCAAAGTAAGTACTATTTTTTATGCTTTATTTTATAATGATATTTCACTTTAATGTATGTTTTCTTGTGTTTTTGGTTGTAGGTACATCAAATTGAAGAATTTGGAGTGATTGGAGCAAAAGGAACAACAATGGGCAAAAAAGGTGCAAACCGGAGCAAATCGGGTCAAATTGGGGCACATCGGAGCCATGGAGACCTAAACCGGACACTTAAGTGCCTGTACACAGTGCTTAAGCGCCCAAAATGGTGCTTAGGCACCACCAAATAGAGAGGGGGGTGCTTAAGGGCCCCAGAATCGGCGCTTAGACGCCGGTGATAGTTTTCAACATCTTCTAGAATATACATCGGATTTGGATGATTTTTAACCGTTGCATCATGCATCTCTTAGGTAATTCATTGTAATTAATAAAATAGAATTTATAGATGAATTTGGGGTAGTTATATGGATTTTTGAAGAGGCACTTAAGGAACCATTTGGAAGATTCAATGAATATGGACAATTTTGAAGAGACACTTATGCATCTCTTGGAAAATTATAAAAAAAGGCTTGAAAATGTTTTTAAAATATCTATTAGACTCTTTAATTAATTAGAAGAAGAGAATAAGGCTTGGAGAAAAAGAAGAAGGCTTGGGCGTGAGCCCCAAGTGGGGCAACAAGGCGAGATAGAAAGAGAGAGAGACTGAGAGATTTCTTCTTTTCTTTTCACTTTGTTCCTAGAGATGACTATAAGGAGATTACTTTTGCTATACAAGGAGAGTTTGATTTCTATAAGAGAGGAGTACTTTCATTGTATTTTTATTTGAATTTAGTACTTTGTTTGTATGGTTTCAAAGTCTTGTTCAATGAAAATTTCTTGTTGTTTCTATATGTGTAGTGAGTAGTTTTCTCTACTCTTCCCTCTTGTGATGAGTTTAGTATGAATGTGTAGGATATAGAATTGAGTAGATTGAGAATATATTGTGATGATTTTATTTTTTTCTTTATTTACACGTAAACTTGATCAACATGCATGTTAAAATCTATTGTGAGATCATGTAAGATCAGGGATGGTGTTGCCTCAATCAAATGTGGTAGAATCGCATGAGATTGTACGGATCAAAATGTAGTCCATATGTTTTAGTGCAAATAAATAGAAAAATAATCTTTAATGGGTGTAGAATTAGAGGACTTTAGAGTGACAGAGTCCCCTAATTTGGTCTATTATTTTAGGTTTTGATGTGAGATGTTAGCCTCTAGATGAAGGGATAAGAGGGAAATCCAGTGTGAGAGCTAGTATCTTCCCAGCCTAGCCCATCTTGAGAACTATTCAAAATTTAGATTAACAAATGTTCTTTATAGCATCTCTAATAAGGGTAAAAAATATATATGCTCCTATTTGTCATAGTCTCTTCCACTACTTGTTTTACTTTTACACATGTTATTATTTTCACTGCAAGAGGAAGAGTGTTTTTAATATATTAAACCCCACTTTCTGATTTTCACTAAGTATTTTAGTTTAAGATTAGAAGTAGTATTGTAGTGATAGCTGTAGGATATAATCAAAACCAAACTTTTATCGACTTTCCAAGCTAGGGCTTGTTATTCTATACTATAACTTCTCTTGAAAGCCGCAGTGATTAACCTCAATCTCCGTGGGATTGATATTTGGGGTTTAATTTGAAAGCCCCGTGTTACTTGATAACGATACGTATACTTGCGTAGAATCCCTAAAAATATAATTAAATTCTTACTTTACTTGGGATCAAGTTTTTGGTGTCATTATCGATGATTAAAATCTTCAAGTAGTGTTGTCAACTTCATAATTACGTACATATAAAGAATATCAGGATCAGATAACATTCATCCTATATCTCTTACCACTGTTGTCTCTAAAGTTTTGAGTAAGCTTATCGTAATTAGGCTGCAACCACATCTCTTCAGATTTATTTTTCAATGATAATCTACTTTTACTAAAGCAAAAAAGATCATTGATAACATCCTCCTAGCATAACAATTGATTGAAGATCTAGACAAAAAATGCAGAGGAGGTAACATGGTCCTTAAACTTGATATCAAAAAAACTTTTTTTTCCATTTGCTGGGATTTCATTCTTAATCTCTTACAAGCAAAAGTTATTCCTTAGGATTTTTTTTGCTCATTAAAATTTGTTTGACTAATAACTAATACAGTGTGTTTTTTAAGGGTAAAGCCCGTGGTTTCTTCTCAACACAGAAAGGCACTAAGCAAAAAGATCATATCTCTCCACCATCTTTGTCATTTCTTTTGATTATCTTTCAATGCTTGTTAATAATCTTCATATGAAACAAACTTATCTACAATATTCTCAAAAGTTTAAAATTTTGGTTAGAAATCTTGCTTATTCTGACGATGCTATTCTCTTCTCTAATGCCAAAAGGTCTGCTATTAAGTCTATGATGCATCTTTTGAAGGACTTTCAGAAATCCTCGGGTTTAGTTTTTAATTTCGCTAAATTTTCCTTATATTTTTAGAGGAATGTCCATCAAACTACTAAGAATTGGGCTTCCACCTTTATAGGTTTTAAGATTGCAAAATTACCCCTTAAAAACCGAAGTGTGAACATCCTTAAAGGGAGGAAGAAACAATTTCAAATGGATGAGATTGTTTAAAAGGTAAAATCCATGATTAATGATTAGAGGAATAATTTCTTCTCTAATGGGGGTAGGCTCACTTTGCTGAAAAGTGTGCTTTTTAGTCTACCTCTACATGATATGCAAGTTATCAAAACTAAGAAGAGCACTAAAAAACAACTTGAAGTACTGTTTAATAAATTCCTTTGGAGTGGCACTCATTATAGTAAAATCTGTGATAATTGGTAGCATATTAGGAAACCACTTGTTTCTGGATGTCTTGGAATTAAGACCTTTCAACAAGTTATTGATATAAATATATGTAAACTTTGGTTCAAATTTCGGGTTGGGGATTCTCTCTGGAATCAGTTTATGCTTCATAAATATTTCTTCTCTCTACATTCCTCTACTATCACTTGGATGGTTCGGGACTCTAAAATATGGAAGGTAATTACTCTTGCTAGAACTGTTGCTTTTCATTGCATATTTTGGGATGTGGGGGATGGTGGTAGCATTTTGTTTTGGCATGATCACTGGGGCACTTCCAATCTCACTAGCTCACCACACTCTTTAAATGATACAAATCTTATTATTTTTTACTTATAGGTAAACGACAGTTGGAATTTACCAATGCTTCTATCCTTGGTTGGGAGGAGGCTACTTCTATTGCTAAAATCCTTATTGTTGCTAACACGAGAGATGTTTCTATGTGGAAGTTTCAATCCTACACCTCTATTACCAAAATGATTTATCCCCACACCTACAAATTTCACAATTGAAAATGGAGTTCCTATGTCTGGCATCAATACATCTCTCCTTCTATCTCTTTCTTTCTTTGGAGATTTTTTAAGAAATTTACAGGCTATGGATGATATTTTAAAACTGAAAGATTTGAGGACGGCATCCTGTTGCCATATCTGTAAGAGGGAAGCTGAGGCTTCTCATCTTTTATTTTTTGTATGGCCCTTTGCTAGATCTGCGTGGGAGATGGTTTGTAGTTATTTTGGTATTACTTGGCCTCTTACTTTGAGCTGGGAAAGTATTTCTCATACATGGCAGGAAGTTGGTTTTTCTCAAAAGAAATTGCATTATTTCCCACTTATAGCACTATGGTTCATTTGGATAGCTAGAAACAACCATATGTTTGAAGGTACATCACATACACCTTCTTCCTTTGTGTCTCTAAATTTGGCTAATTATCTTAAAGCTTTAAGAGTTCTTGGTCTCAATGGTATTTCTTCTACACCTCAGAGTGGTAGGAGACCAACCTTAATCAATTGGAGACGACCCTCTAGAGGATGGATTAAAGTTAATATTGATGGAAGCTACACCACTAATGTTGCTGAAATGGGTGGCCTTTTTCAAGATTGTAATGGGAGGTGTCTGGCTTTCTTTGCCTCCCCATGCATTGCCTCATCCCCACTGAAAGCTGAGACTAGGGCTGTGCCTGCAGCATTGCAAGTTACTGCCTCACTTCAATTTTCTCTGGAGATTTTAGAATTAGATTCTCAATGTTTTTTTAAAATTTTAACAGGACAGCTGGCTCCTTCTTGGCATATTATAACTTTGATGAAACATATTTTGCATATTATAGATACAAAGCATCTTACTTTGCAATATATTTTTATTCATAGGGAAGGTAATGCTCCTGTGGATTGGCATGCAAAAATAGGGATAAATACGGTTTTGGTTGATAATGCAACCCCCTCTTTTTATTCTACTCTTACACACAATGATCTTTATGAAGCTTCATACATTCATGCATAAGTCATCTGTTATACCTTTTGTTGCTTTGATGATGAGATGGTTTACTGGCTTCATGTGTTTGGAGAGTAGTGTTGGGGAAACTACTCTAGTTACACTCGCTGTTTCTCTATATTTTCTTTCTAGAAAATTCACTTTTGATTATGCTGTGGGGAATGATAAACTTGACGTTGGTAATGGTGATAAGTTGATCTTTATTCATCCTTCCGGTGATTCTGTTCATGGAAATGGTGTTTGCAGATTTATCAAAATATGTATACTGAGAATTGGGAGTCAGCCCTTGGCTTGTATGCTGAAAAATGCTAATCGTCTCTTGGCTTTAATGCTGGGGCTGCTTATGTCTCACACTTTACTCTCTCTGAGAATGAATTCTTTGGTTTTAATATTTGCAGTTGATAATTGGCTACTATATTAGAAGGTATACAACTGTATAAAGGGCTTTCTCTCCTTTCAAGTATTCTTCTTATATTCACATAAGCTGGGCTGCTCCTTTAATTACTATTTAATTCCACACAAAAATTTTCACTGGAGGCCCCTTTCTTTTGAGCCTCCCATTCTTAGCAGTTATCAAAACAATTACATTTTTAGATTCTATGCTTCTAAAGCAGAGGTTTGTTGTGTTTGCCTTGCCCATGTGTTCAAAATGAGTTTCCTGGAGTTGCAATGGTTACTGTCTTACTGTTATGGTGTAACAGTGAAGCTTTCTTGTTTCACCTGTACAGTATATGGTTACAATTTTAGTGTCTAATCTCTGGCGATAGCAACTATGTTCTTGAGCCTTTTTTTGGAGCCTCTGTTGATGGTTCAGATTGGGGGTGGCTGCCACCTTTACAGTTTTTACTTACAGGTTTTATGCTCGTGGCTTTTCCTTCCAATGTGAGGCAATTCTTCTGCTCTTTATTTTATTTCACATGTGACTTTCCAGGTGGAATTTCAGACTCGATATCAAATTTGAGGCAAGAAATTTTCTGTCTTACGGTTGCTGTATTCACAACTGCTGCATGGGTGTCTTATGGACTGCTGTCTTCTGATACCTAGTTTCGATTATCCCCTCCTTTATGGGCTGCTGTCTCCTGATGTTGGCTTCTCTTTCTCACAGGGATCTCAAATGGTTTAGTTTGTTGGATATCAAATCTTTATTTGGAACCCTTTTGTTTTTTGGAGTATACGTTTTGGGAATAGTAGACTTGTACATGTTCATGCATACTTTTTGTTTTTAGGTATACTTCATCTGAACGTTTTGGGAAAGGCCGAAGATCTCTAATTTGAGGGAGTTAATTGTACTCTTTTTTTATTTCGTTAGTTTAGAGATCCCCTCCTGCCCAAACTTACCTTTTTTGATTAATTAACATGTAAGGAGCTGTACAATGCTCTTTTAACCATATATATATATATATATATATATATAAAGGCATATAAATAGACATATTGACATATATATAGGGAGAGAAGAACTACGAAAAGCTAGCATCAAACGACTTGCATAAATGTGATTGCAAAATGTTGCTCTAGAGGTCATATGCAAATTTTATTATATAAAATTTTTCAAGCAACAATGATTTTTATTTTTATTTTATTCCCTCGAAATGATCGTGGTTTTACCTTTGTGGGTGTATCACATACACTTGTTAAATTTTTATTTAATGTACTTAAAATAAATTTGAAAAAGAAATTTCTAAAATCTTAGATGCCTGACCTATTTTTCGCTAATTAAGATGTTGACATTCGGCTTGGTTAGAATTAGAAAACTAAAGAAAGAGACATTTAAAACATTACTACTATTCATTAAAGGAGTTTGCTCCCAGTCGTATTTTGGCATCATAATAAACGAAAGCTCAACATGCGCAGTGTGGACCTTCATAATGGCTCTCTTATTCCAAACATTACTGGAAATAACAAATTATCAATTAGCAACATCGTGATCGACCAACAGCCAGTATTCCAAAATAAATCAATTAATTAATAGAAGGAAGCCGGCTGCGGCGCAGGGGCGAAGTTATCACCACATATCCCTTGGAACAAAGAGCCAAATTTGGGAAAGATGGAGAAGTCCGGGTAAATGGTGGACAAGCATTTCTCTCCTACTTGTTGCACAGCATTGCAGCACTGCGGCGTCAGTTTCAGGTTGATGATGAGGGCCTCCGGCGCCGGCATCTTGGCCACACAATCTTCGATGGCAGAGACGGCTTCCCAGCATCTATAGAGGCTTTCGCCCATCAGGTGGCCGGATGCTATCTGAGGAGCTGTCATGGCTGCAGCTACGAGGAAGAGGATGGCTAAAATTGCCGATGAGTAATTTTTTGCCATGGATTTATGTATATCGTGAAAATTTTTGTTTTTGCTTTTGTAGTGATGTAGTATAGATGTCTCAGTTTCTTATGAAGCCATGGTCGCAACGAAGATGATTTATATAGAGGGATATTTTGGAGGTGGCTGTGGTGTTGCATTCAGTTTCAGAAAGAGTAAATTTATATTAATTCAATTGACAGTAGTTTGTTTATGTTTCTGGGGTAGTAACTATAGCCTATGAGTATTCTTTTTTTGTGGCGTTATAGGAGTTTTCATTTTATATGGCGTTAATGTTTTCATTTTATGTGGCGGTTCCATGAATGTTTTAATTGCCAACGTTTCATTTGTCCGGAAATGCCTTGCATTATTTTTTTTTATTTGGCAGAGCGCGTACATTTTTCTCTCGCTTTCATTTAAAGCTAAGTATAGCTTTTTTTTTGTTATTGTATTGGTATGAATTCTTTTATAAATTTGTTCCATTCGAACGCCACTTGAAATCCTCTTTAATCTTTTTTCATTTTATTTATTTTTCATTAACAAAACTAATCTCATTTATTAATAAAGAAAACACATCAATCTGCCATTATATTTTTGCCCATGTCAAAAATTGATAAAAACTTGCACATTATATCATTGAAAGTAAAGTATCATATATTTGTATTACGTATTAGCTCATTTAGTGAAATACTAGTAAAATGCTCTTAAGTTTATGTGCTCATTTTTTTATTTTAAAACTTAGCTCTGGTTTCGTTCTGATTTTTTTATCTTATATTCATTAAACAAATAACTTACCCATTCTCACCTCCCTTCACATCATACATACCCTTACCGCATCAAAGTTGGGCCATTGGTGGCTGACTCATCAGCATCTGCAACTTTTCCATTCCCCACTACCCTAAAACCATGAACAGGCGTTAAAATTTTTTATGCTCTCGAGTAATGATCCCTCTATTTAGAATTTTTTAGAGTATAGAGAAACATTTAGTTTTTAAAACTAAACTCTTTCACCCATCAGATAACTCTCTTAAAAAGAATTTTAAACTCATAATTTTTGTTTTCCTTACAATCGATCATAATTTCCAATGGGTTGATACGAACAAGACAAAGGGTCTATTTGGGGCAGTTGCTGCACTTTGAAGAAGTAATTTTGAAGATGTTGTGGAAGAAATTGTTTCTCAAAATGTTGTGATGCCTTTAACAAATTTATATTTTTTTTCAAAAAACTGGCCACAATTTTCTTACAGCCTCCACACTATAATAGCTCGGGTTGAACAAAATAGCTTTCAACCATAGAAATTTCTAAAAGACAACAAAGTAGTTCCCGAAACAGAACTCTGGAGGTAGTCTGAACAGCATAGCAGATAGAAAGTTATCCCAAATAAAGCATAAAACATCTTTGTCGTGGTAAGTAACAAGATTGCATTTATCAGTATTATTGTGCTCTAAACTTGTGGTCGAAATTTGTGATAAATGGTGTGCATCGAACTTGAATTGAAAGTGGTAGCCAACCCAGAAAACATCCCATGTTTTATCATTTTAGCTATTATGGATTGTACCAGTCAACTTTAAGAGAAATAATTAGCCATACTATGTGATGCTAAATTTAGGCAAAAATAAACATATAAATGAATTTATTCTAATTGTTTGTTAAAGGGTTGTTTAGTTGTCAAAAATAAAATGAATTAAAAAAATATAACATAATTGAAATGAAGTCTACTAAAAAATGCTTAGTTGGTAGAAGGCCAATGGACTCACTTGAGCAGATGAAATGCCTTAAACCAGTGCCAAAAGCCGTCTGGATGAAGTTTCATGAAAGTAATGACTAAAAGATATCTATCATAGCAAAGGCATCAACCTACTATTGAACTCATTTTTGGTCAACTCTTTTTCCGTTAATTGAAGCTTTGTTGGACTTCACTTGACATAAAACTTAATTAAACCTTGATGTTATTGATTTCTCTCTAATGATTATTTTAAAGCCCGAAGGCCCTTTCAAAAGCTTCATGATACTTCTTAGCACTAACGAAGATCATGGAAATCAATTTATTGATGCATTGAAACAAATTTTATGTAAAGTAGTGTTGACCTCACTTTTATTGATGTTTGGTCTTTCTTTCTTAGAAGCCTAGGATCTAGTCATAGGACATTCCTGTTAATTATCTTTGAGGAATATTAAAGGAACCCTACCAGTGAAAATTCTAAACACCTCTTTACTCTGCTTGGTGCTCCACATGGTTAATTTTGACCTCTAACACTTACAAGGATAAAAAGAACACGAGGGAGCTCAAGAGGAGTCCCCATAGGATTTTCAAGCCGTATGGGTGGTTTGGTTTTGGTCTTGGTCAGACCTACACATACACACAAATACTCAAAGCCCTCATACACATCCCTAGAAACCATAAAAGCAGTCACATTTAACCTTTCCACATCCTTTTGGAAACTCTTGTGGGTGGTCCCAAAGGTCTTAGCCTTTAGGTAAGATGGGCATGACCAACATGGAGGATGCAAAATGAGCTTTCCCTTGGTCTCATGGCACCATAAGGGTAACATCATGATTGACATATTGAATGACTTCTAATTCCACTTGAACACCCATCTTTGGCCTTCTAACCCTAAATTTTTTATAAATTACCAAAATGCCGCTTGAACATTACTTTTCTCAAAATTTCTCAACTTGCCAATTCTCACCAAAAAATTATATTTGATCATTCTAAACCATTTAAATTGTCGAAAGTACCCAAATTTTTCTAAAATTCTCAAGATACCCTAACAAAGCCCAAAATTCCCAAAATACCCTAACACCGCCCAAAATTCCCAAAATGCACCTAATGTCAAAAAATTTGTCAAAATCTCCAAAATCATTGCAGGCCTCTCCCAAGTCAATCCTAACCACCCAATGATCCCAATTGCACCAAATTTACCAAAATTGGTAAAAAATCTTGAATTATTCCAAAATGCCTAAAATTCCCAAATCACCCCCAATTTCCAATAATTTCACATCAATTCCTCCAAATTTCAAATCAAAATTAAATTTCATCATATCTAAATACCATTTTAACCAAATTAAAGCCTAATTGAACGCAATTTCAAATCCAAATCTTAATACCAAATAAAATACCGCAAAATTGACCCAACTCAAAATTTCACCAAATCAAGCCTTCTGATCATATATATTTCTCCAAATTAGCTTTCTAAAATTCTTCATGGCATTCTCCTAGACCAAATTGAGCCTCAAATTGGTTTTGATCCAAGCACAAGTTAGGCCCAAATGCATTATTTTTTCCTAAACCCTAATTTTGAGCCCAATACCAAATTAACCTAAACCATTCGAATTAACCCAAGCCTAATCACTTATGTCAACCCTAAGACCTTCTAGGATGTTAATCACATCTCTTTTGACCGTAACTTGGTGTCATGGACAAATGGACACTCAAAATGGGGAACCCATGCTACTAATTTGGTTAACTCTCTAATCCATGCATCTAGCTTTCCTAGCACCGAACTAATCACCACTAAAACTTGTCTAAACTTCCATGAGTCAACTAGCCACATACCCTGGCCTAGTCCGACACCCTACTTGCCAAAAAATTCAAAACCATCAGAGACCACCATGGTTTAAATCCTTGAATTTGACTCGTCCCTTGTGGCATTCCCTCATTGGTTAGGAGCACTACTTAACACTCCACCTCAGCTCATTGGCACTAGCCAATTTGAGCTTGAGGCCTTCCCATTGGCCTCAGTTATAAATTCCCCCCTTTAATGACCAAGCATGAAGAAAATTAAATTCATTAGGGAAACTCTGTCAAAATCCACCCAAAGCTTATCCAAACCTCTCTAAACACACCAACCATTTTCAGGCCATCTTCCTCAATGCCCAACCTTGATTTTGAGCTAAAAAACACAGGCATTTTTTTCCATCTCCAAAAACTCCACAAAATCCCAGATTGATTAGCTTAAAAGCTTCGCCAGACCATAAAAATGAAATTCCCAATCCTAAGCCCTCTACACCATACTTTGACCAAAGCTGGACGACCCTCTGATTGAATTCCTATGCAAACCCAACCAGAGATTGATTCAACACTTTGAGGATATTTGAGGGACCAAGAAGAAGCTCCATAACAAAACCAATTGAGGTCTTACATCTTGGGCAAAGGTATAACTCAAAATCCCTATATTTTGGCTTGGTTTCATCAATTGTAAAGAAGAAGTGTACTTTATATGCATATGACCATATAGATAGCTTTGCCTGAACTAAGCAAAGATGTAGGAACAAACAACACTTAATTTATTTGAGTATCAAGTGAGAAATTAACGTTAGAAAATGAGTGGTTCTCGGCTTAGATCACTTGAGGACGATGAATGGATGTCGTACATTCAGGCGTGTGTCAATCAGACAGTGGAGAAGGAATTGGACAAAGTAATGGAGCGTGAATGCGGGGCTGAGTCAGCGGCTACATGGATGGCGGTGCTTAAACAAAGAGTGTTGTTTGGAAATTTTGGTGCATATAAGGATGATGTGACACTGCATGGATAACAAAGTAAATAATGCATTTTTTATTTAAAAAATTTGAGGAATTTTTAAATATCTAAACCATGTGTAGAAAAATCATAAAATAAAATAAAAATACCACTGCCTTAGTGATCATAGAAGAAAATTATGAACCAATAATTAAAATTAGTAGCCATGTATTTTATTTATAAATAATCTAATACTCCAGAACTTATCTTAATCATAAATAATTAAATATTATCCACCATGACGTGAAATTCTGAGGGCTTGATCTCCATGTGCATAGGAGTGTTCCTTGATTTTTTTGAAGTTATAAGACACCCCGAAAATGGAAAGCCCTAATTTTCAATGTTAGGTACCTTTATTTCAACTTAATAATTCAAAAAATTAAAATTTACATAAAAAAAATACAAGGTTTACTGATGCGGGTTTACTGTAGTCAGAGAACCCTAGGAAAAATATAAATGGAGTTCAAATGATTAAAGGTAAAATTTCATATATTTATTTCATTAAAACTCATGAATAATTATAAAAATGAAAGAAAATTAAAAAAAAGCACAAAAATTGGTCCACTTTGAAGATAATGAGTATATTAAACCCATGTAAAAATTTGAGCCCATTTAACTACTTTAATATCAAGCCTATTTTTATAAGTAAAAGGGATTTCTGCACTAAAATAATTATAATAAATAATATATAATTCAAAAAATGATGAAAAGCTATTTGGAGTGTTCCTTAGGACCAAAGAAACTTATGAAAAATAAAATTGATGTTAAAATAAAAAGTTCATTTTTAAGCAATTTTTTAATTTAAAAATAATTTAAAAATGATAAAAATCATGGAAAAACAAAAAATCACTTAAGGTCACTAAAAAGTTTTTCCTAATTTTTTTTAATATAGTTATGTATTTTTTAATGTCTAAAATATATTTTCCTTAATTTTTCCCTAAAATAATTGCAATTAAAAAATAAAAACCAAAAAAATGTAAAATTTATTTTTCTGAGTGTTCTGAACTGAGATAAACGAATAAAAAATAAAAAGTAATTTTTAAGATTAAATTAATTTTTCTATTTGATTAACCACCAAAATCAAAAAAAAAATTATAATAATAAAAATAAAATTGAAAAAATTAAAAAATTATTCTTTGATGTTCTCTGATCTAGATGAACCTCTAATAATTTTCTTAGAGATAGAAGATTTGTTTTGGTTAACTAAATTAATTAACATTGGAAATATCTATTTTTTAGATAAAAATATTATAAAAAACTAAATATAAATCACAAAAATATAAGTCCTCCTCTGATATTTTAATTGACCCATGAGTGGGATATCAAGACAGTTTCGAAGTTATTTGAGTTGAATTTAAAAATCTATGAAGTGGATAGTCCTAAGGACAAAATTGTAGTTTTTGAATTTTGAATCCCTAATAAAAATGTAGATAAAATGAAAGGGTGAATGGGTAATATTAAAAATGATGAACTCAGATTTTTGGAACATAAGGGTTTATAAGGTAGACACCAACTCATCACTTTTCTACAACAAGGATAAATTGTAATTTTGCTAAATTACTGTGACTTTGAAGTTGATCTAATTGGATGATCCAAAAGTAGTAGGCTTGAGCTAGGAAGTTGTTAACTCACACATTTGAAGCCCCTAATTGGTGATTAGATAATAAGCATGTTCTTTCAATAAATATTAAATCCATTTAATCTTACTTTTTTTGTTTATTACAAGTTTATCCATAAAAGAAAAATTAAGGGCTTGCTAGTAAACTAGGCCTAATTTGAGTTTGGTCAATGAGATTTAAAAAAGGAAACATAACTAATCGTGAAGACCTTCAAAATACTACAAGCCTAACTTTAGTCAAGAGCACAAGGTCCTTAATAATTAAGCTTGCCCTTAAGTGCATTCCATGAAATAATTCATAAATAAAACATCAAATGAATATGTAATTACCCCACTCATGGGATAATTAAATCATCAAGTTTTATTGAGCACAAGATAAATTAATCATCATTGAATTTGAATTTAGTTACAGATGACTAATTTAACAAAATAATAAATTGAAATGAATTTAAAATGATTCAAAAGATTTTAATGGCCTTGAACACTTTTACAATCTTTTGGATATTTTGATGAAAACATGCTTTGTTCAAGAAAATAATCCTTAAAACTTTTAAGGGCCCTCCAAGTTGTGATTTGATACCCATTAATTCACACAAATCAATAAAAATGACATACACTTTTTATCGTACATTTATGACTCAATGCTCAAGGATTTGAATCTTCCTTAAGGTATTTAAATCCTTGCGAGCAAATAGAGAAATTTCTATTATGACGTCTGGATCATCGGGCTTGTGTAAATTTGAGGACTAGGTGGTTAGGGTGACGAAGATAATGTTAACATGTCCTAAATGAGGGATACAAAGTGGGATCTGGTATAATATCTCCTACCTCAAGGACCTGTAAAGAGGGGAGAGGATAGGACTGATGATATTATTCACTGACTCTTGATAAGATTGTTGCCTCCAATACACTTATATTTTTAATAGTTCTAGCTTGATTAGAGTAATTAAATTGTGGAGTGTACTACTTTGCAAAAATATTCAAAAAAATAATCCTTTCACAACATAACTACTTTTGTCTACTAAAGTAAATTCTACATGCATGAAAATTAAATTAAAATAAAAAACTTTTATAGGTATAAGGTTAATCACTTTGATCAAGGTTAGAGACTACCCTCCATAGATTATCGTGTTGATAGCACTTACTCAAGGTTGGGAAGCACACAATCTAGCTCAGAGCCCCCATTGTCAATGAAGCCTTGCTCTTAGTCTCGGTCTTTCAAATGTGTTAATGGGTTTTCTTCTACTCACTTCTATCTTCTTAGGACTCGCTTTCAACTTTTCATTTTGAATGTTCCTATATTATTTCTCCATAATTAACTTAAATGCCCTGCTAATTGTTTTATATTTTGTTATACTAACCATGCAGTGGCGGTAGAAGCCCAGGTACAAATTCATATTTTATTTGCTATAGTTTTTTTTTACTCTATAGCATTTTTTTTTCATATGCATATAAACTTTACTTGCAAATGAGAATGAAAATTATATAAACACACTTTCAAAATTAAATCTGCACTTTAAAAACAATGAACAAACATAATACACCTTTTTGGGTTTACAAGAATTTCTCGGATGAGCTAACACATGGTTGCTAATGGGATTTCTCTTATTTCAATGAGCTTGATAATTTGCTTAAACTAATTAAATCAAGAGAAAATACTGGTTCTGGGATGATGGAACCATGAGATCTTGATCGGTGTTGCTTATCATAAATTAAAATTCTGCTTAAATAACTTAAACAACAATAACAAAAAAATCTGATGTATATATTAAATAACCATAAAACCTTGCAACTGGACCTGTTACTTGGATGAGGAGCTTTGAGCAAATACCGTGGGTAGCATGACGAGGCATACAGTACAACATCTTTGAGTAAGAAATAAGATCTTCATCAACAAACTTTTCCTTAAAACTGAAAAATAATCTAAAATATTTTGAGGTAGCTCATATAGTATTCCATAAATCCTTAACTTTTATTTAGGCCTTTGCACAACAATGCTGTGCAATTTAAGCCCTAACTCACTTTAGGCTTTGAGATTGACAAACGTTACGACATAAACCCTCTTATCTTCCAAGCTATTTGCATGCTTGGAGTCATGCAAATGTAAGCCTTGAATAATAAAATCGGCAAGATAAAAAATCTAATTATATTTCCTCATAATTGAAGCTAAATTCTAAGATAGTGATACACCTAAAATATATAGTATTTTTAGAGACATTTTTTACCTATTTTTGAGATATTGCACTTTAATGGAAGTTATTTGTGTGTTTTTCTTTCAAGTATAAGTAAAAAAGTGAAAAATATTAAAAAGAGTAAAAAAAAATCAAATTTGGAGAAAAAATGTGAAAATGGTGCAAAAGTGTTTTGGCTTCTAAGGACCAGATTCGGCGGTTACGCACCCCCGAAACAGAAAAGGCTGCGCCTAAGCATTGAAAGCCCCGCGCTTAAGCTCTAGTGGCATTTATGTGACAGTTTATTTCATTTTGTTGAATTTTGAAGGGACATTTGAGGCACCTATTGTCCAGAGAGGGTGGTTATGTCCACTAGAAATGAAAATATGGTTAGAAGACTTATGAAACGAGGCATCCATCGGAGAATAAATTGAATTGGGACACATTTTAAAGAGTTATCTAGACACTTCTTGGAGATTTATAAAAGAAGAAAGTTGAGACTTTTTGAAGTGAGCTTGAAAGACTTGGAAAGGGGGAGATAGAGATAGTTTTGGAGTGGTTTTCAGGCAACACAAATTTACTTTATCCTTTTTATTTTTATTTTTATTTAGAGACTAAGAGTGTTGTAAAAGAGAAGAGACTCAAATGAACTTCAAGATTTTGGTGGAGGATCTGAGATAAGTTGTTATCATTTGTTTTGAAACTACTTTTGATTTTAAACGATACTTCATGTTGGATTGACAATGATTTCTACTTTTAAATTAAAGTGTTGTTTCATTTTCTTCTTATTAAAATGATAAGTAATTAAAATGTTGGATGGAAGTTGTGGAGAGTATTGATCTTTAATGTTGGATAAAGTTGTGATGATTTAAATTCATGTACATCATTTACTTGTTGATTTCGCCTATCCAGTTGTTCAAATTTATTGTGAGAACATGTAAGAACCGGGATTGTATTATCTCAATCAACAATTGGAAAGAATCACATGAGATTGTAAGAATGAGAATGTAACTCATATGATTTAGTGCAAATAAAAAAGGAAATAAAATTTGTAGGTTTAGAGTTAGAGGACTTTAAAGTGACAGGTTAAAGCCCCCAACTTGGTTTATTGTTTTAGGTTACGATACGAGATGTTAGCCCCCAGGTTGAGGGAATCGAGGAAACTCTAGACTGAGAGCTAGTATCATCTTTTCTTAGTCGGTCTTCAAAACTATTCAAACTTTAAATTAGCCAATGTTCTTTATGACGCCTCTAGTAAGGGTAAAGAATATTATTGCTCCTATTTAGCACGACACAATTTGCATATTTCCTCAACAAAATCCCTATACTTATTACTGACTCAAGATAAGGAGAAAGAAATTTTCATATCAAGTACTTTTCTTTTACAAAAAATTAAGTTATCTTTAAAAGCTTTCTTGTTTTGTCAAAATATCAAAAATACAAAAAAAAAATTGAATTTTACCTACTGTGAAAATATATATAGTTTAAATAATTGTCTTTTTAAAATAAAAGGTTTGTTGATAAATAGTGCATATCGCTTATTCTCCTTGTGGGTTCGATATTAAGGTCATAATCAAAAAGTCCTATATTACGTGATAATGATATGTATACTTGTGTAGTATTCCAATATATATATATATAT
>JXCR01128274.1:5920-20310 GCA_002079205.1 Phalaenopsis hybrid cultivar | reverse complement strand
TATATATATATATATATATATATATATATATATATATATATATATATATATATATATATATATATATATATATATATATATATATATATATATATATATATATATATATATATATATGATGCTAAAATGTTTTATCTTATTAAAAGCATAAGTTTAGGGGAGGGGGGGGATGAAAAATTTTCTTAAACTTGAAGTATAATTTTTCTCAAATCTAATAGAAATAAATTTGATTTTGATTTTAAAAAAAAGATTATGTATATGAAGTTATATTAGGGAAGTAAAATTTTGAATATTAAAATGAGTATGAGAATTCAATTAAAACATATAATAATGAAGAAAAACTTAAAGTTAACAATTTTTAGTGTGGAAATGATTGAATATTGTGCAACTATCATTAGTTGGAGAAATTGTATTTTTGAAAAATTTAGAAGGGTTAGAATTTTATTTTCAACACTTAAATTTCTTTTATTAAAAATAATATTTAAAACTATTATTATATTTTTAAGTAGAAGAATTATATCAGAACTTTGCTTTAGGGAAGGAGGAGTAGAATTCAAACTCATTAAAGGCCAATCAAGATATAGAAATCCTCTGCATGAAAAAAAAGGATGAAAAGGGGAGAAGAAGCTTGAGGATTAGTGTCTAATCAAAATTTGGTTTCACATCTTATATTTTTAAGGTATAAGAATTAATAAACTCTTAACCGTAAGGATATAATATAGGAAGTATAATTAATTTTAATAATTTTTTTAGCAGAGATGATAGAATGCATAAAATCTACATTTGGAAAAGTTACAATATTTCTAAAGTAGATGGAAAATCATATTTTCATACTTCTTTACATTTAAAATTTCTAAACTCTAAGTTGGTCTCACATATTAATGTTTTTTTATAAATTGGGCTACTATATTTCTACATCAAAATTTTAGAACATCAGAAAGCAACTAATATACATAATCTACTTATTTTGGTTTTAAAGGATTGGAGTGTCACTTGAGGACAAGTAACATTTTAAGTTTGGGGGATTTTGATACACGTAAAATATATAGTTTTTATGTAAACTTTTTTATACCTATTTTTGAGATATTGTGCTTTAAAGAAAGATATTTATGTGTTTTTCTTTCAGGTACAATCAAATGGATGAAAAATGATGAAAGCAGTGAACAAGGAGCAAATTTGGAGCAATAATGAAGAATGTGTCAAATTGAACTAAGGTGCCAAGGAGCCCAGGACTGGCACTTACACTCCAGTGAAACAAAGAGAGCCACACCTAAGCACTCAGTACCAGTGCTTAAGAGCCAAATGTAGTTACTTGATGATTTAAAGGATTTTAATGAATTTTTGAAGAGGTGCTTGAAGCAACCCTTGGTGAAAAAGTGGGAAATAGTGAATGGACACGAAAATTCATTCAGTTGGGTTTTGAAAGGAGACAACTTCTATAAGATTCAATGAATATGGATACATTTTGAAGAGACACCTTAGTACCTTTTGTAAAATTATATAAATAGACTTGGATTGAAGAGGAAGGGAGGACCATCGCTAACCACCATTTCTGTCATCATACACTGTCGCCACCGCCAATCAATGCCGCCGCAACCCACTTTTCTTTTTATTTTATTTTTTAGCTTGTACTGTAAGTGAAGGAAGAGATTCAAAGGAACTTCAAGACTTTGGTGGAGAGGATTTGAGATAAGTTTTTATTATTGTGATTACAGTTGGTTTTAATTTAGACTTCTTATTTTTTTACATGATTTCCACTTTCAAACTCAAGTGTGGTTGTGTTTTCTCCATGAAATATGAGTAGTTTTCTTTATCTTTTTCCTCAAAAGGATAAGTGATTAAGTACTGGATGAAATTTTTGTAAATTGTCAGTCTTTAATGTTGGAAGAAGAAATGATGATTTTAAACCTTGTACTTCATTTACTTCTTGATTTAACCAGCTAAGATGTTAATATCTGTTGTGAGAACGTGCATGATCCGAGATGATATTATCTCAGTCAATAAATGGTAAGAATCACATTAAATTCTATGAATGAGAACATACTTCATATGATTGAGTGCAAATAAATAAAGAAATAAACATTGAAGGGTGTAGAATTAAAGGACTTTAGAGTGACAAGTTAAAGCCCTTAATTTGATCAGTAGTTTTAGGTTTTGATACGAGATGTTAGCCCTTAGGTGGAGGGAGAAGAGTGAACTCTAGTGTGAGAGCTAGTATCTTCCTTACCTAACTCATCTTTAAGACTATTCAAACTTAAAATTAGACAATGTTCATTATAACATCTCTAGTAAGGGTAAAGAATATTATTGCTCCTATTTGGCGAAAAATAATTAGAATAAATCCACAAGTAAATTCTTATACTTGTTACTGATTCATGATAAGGAAAAAAATGTTTTATTTATATTGTCTTCATCTTACAAATATCTAGTTAAGTTTAGTTAGTTGTTTACATTATTTAAATTATAAAAAAATTCAAAAAGAATCGAACTTTTATTCTTATTATAGCATCTAGAGTTTCGGTAAGAATATTTTGCTAAGTAGAATTTGGTATGTAATTTCTTCTAATTTTTGTTGCATAATGTAGTTTTCCTTATGGGATTGATATTTGAGGCTTAATAAAAAGTCTTATATTATTTGATAATGATATGTATACTTGCTTAGTATCCCATATTTAAATGTATTAACTGTAGTCTTATTTGCTTTGGTGTCAAGCTTATGCCTACTGTTGTTGGTGATCATGTTTTTGGCACCGTTAAGAAGAAAGAATTATAAGTACAGAAAAATTAAGAATATAATTGGATATATCACATTAACATATAAAAAGCATCGAGATTATTATCCTAGAAGACTAGTGATAGAGCCTTCACCATGATAAATTCTAAAACTCTTCTTTGCTCATCTTAAAGTTTTGCATGTTGGTTTTAACCTGTAGCACTTAGTAGGTAAGGCCAATATGGGGGAGCTCAAGAGGGGTTCCCCATAAGACTATCCGAGCTTAGGAATGATTTGGGTGATGCGGTTGGTCTAGTACTGACACACTTATACTTCAAACTTTCACTTGCAACCTTGAACCCTCTCCTACACATGTCTGGTTTGGTTCGCTTGCCTCTTTGGAGACTCATGTGGGTGGTCCCCCAAACCCTTAGTCTTTGGTTAGGGTAGATAAGACCAACACATGGAGGATCCAAAGTGGGGTTTCTCTAGTCTCATGACACCATGACGGTAATTCTATGATCAACATTGGCATTAAATCTCTACCTTACCCAAGTACCCAAGTTTGACCTTTTAGCCAAAAATTTTCCCAAAATTACCAAACTACCTTCGAAACCCTAAAATTTCAAAATTGACCCAAACCCCTCAATTTTTCTCAAAAATCATTTCAAACCATTCCATACTATCCAAATTACTCAAAACACTCCAAAATTTTTATATTTACCAAAATTACCAAAATGCCCCACATGTCCGAAAAATTCCCAAATTTCCCAAAATCACTTCCAAACATCACTAAAACCATGAATGTTAAGAGCCCATACCGATATGCATTTCTAAAAGCCCATATGATTAATTTAAAAGCTCAAATGAGCCCACAAGACAAAATTTCAATCTTTCATCATCTCATGACATTTAAATCACTCCATCATGACATCATGTAGAGCATACCATGCATATACATGAAATTTTACAAAAATAAATCATGTTGTTCTTTTCATTTAAAATTCATAAAAATCTTAAATTGTTTTTGCATGAAACATCTCCATGGAATCATAGATCGCATGACATTCCTCATGGTTCCGTCCATGAGAATCATGAGGTCAAACTTACCAAATTTGGCAAGTCGAGGTGACCACTCTATCTTCCATCTTCACTTGAACTCACCCTTCTCATGCAACATTTAAACCACTTCAACATGCATGAACCAGCCATTCAAAATCACCAAAACTAGCCTTGGGGTCATGGGACTAACCCTAACCACTTTGTGTTATGGTTTATTTAAGTGATAAAGGGGTTAACCCAAGCTTAGCCTACCTAACCCAAACTCCAAATATCCCTCGGATTTCTACCTTGGAGCCCACTTAGACCCAAATTTCTCCCACCACTCAACCTCTTTGGCTCACTTGAAACCTGAGGGTGACTTGACCTTGGTTGGCTAGCCACCACAACCATTAGAAAACCCCTTGCCTAAGAGATCCCCAACGTTTAAAACCCAAAATTAAAAACCTCATCATTACAGAGGGATATGGATAAAAAACCGAAAAATTACTTGGGCAAGGGGTTTTTGTAGATACCCAAAGTTTCATCAACTTCCAAAAACCACATCATCCAGTTGGATAAGTCCCATTGGCCACTTAGGCACTTCTTCCCTCCATCTAAGTGGTTCCCCTACTAGCTTGGTAAGCCATGATGTCAACCATGGCCTCCTTTATAAAGAGGGAACCCTCCATTATCAAGAAAGAAAGCATGGTCAAATATTAACAAAACACTGACAAATTTTCACCAGACCCTCTAGTAACCCAGAGAAGCGCAACCCAACCATTTTCAGCCTTTCATCCGTACTATAAATCCCAAATTTCACCACTAAAATTCATGGTTTCTTACCGCCATACCAACAAGTGCCTCAAAAATTTAAATTGAATTTCCCAAAAGCATCACCAGAGCCAAATAGGACATCCCCAACCAAAGCCCCATCATTTTGAGCTCTATAGCCTAACCCTCGACCAAGCCCGAATCACCCTTTGATCAAAGTCATACTTGGACTCATTCTCAAAGCAAGGTGACACTTCAAGGAGGCAGGTTCCAACAAAGCATCTGCAAGCATCCAATTGAGGCTACACCTCTTGGACCAAGGTATGGACAATTTTCCCCCAAAATGAGCTTGGTTTAGTCAATTGTGAAGCAAACTTGTATTTTATACTTGATTATCCATATAGATAGGTTCTTCTTGAGTAGATGAAGCTTTACAAACAAACTCAATGTAATTTTGTTGAGAATCGAGGGAGAAATTAGGTTTAGAAAATGAATGGTTTATGTGTTATGTTAGCTGGGGATGATGACCAGGAGTTGTCAGATCGTGCGTGTATGGGACAGATGGATCAGATAACACCAGACCAAAGAATGAAGCATAAAGCGTGGGTTGATGAGGTGCTAAGTCAAATGGCAGTGTTAATTGGTGGAGCGCCACATGGAGCTTCAGAGGTTCCTAGGATGACGCGGTGTTTACTTGTTTAAATAGGGAAATAAGATTTAAATGATTTAATTAGTTCCCATAACTTATAAAATTCTTAACTTTGAATAGAAAAATGACAAAAAATAAAAACACTCCGTTGCCAAGTGAATAGAGAAAATAATGTGAATCAAAATTATTTGACTTCTATTTTATTTTTACTTAATTAAATACTCTATGTAATCTTTAAATTTTAATAGAATAAATATTGATCACCATGACTAGGATTTTTAGCGGTTGATTCCCCCTGACATTGGGGATGTTAGACGACATCTCTTGTTTGAAAACCCCAATTTTCAAGTTTATTAGTCTAGGTTTCTTAAAATAATTGTAAAAATAAAACTAGAAAACTTATTTTGGTAGGTTCACTGTGACTAGAGAACCTTAGGAAAAATACAAATTGGATTTAAATAATTAAATATATTATTTTATGTAATTAAGTACTAAAAATGAAAAAAAATATAAAAAATTAAAATAAAACTAAAAAAATCACAAAAAGTCATCCCACATTGTAAATATCAATCATTTAAACACACTGTGAAAATTTGGAATTAATTTGAAGTATATTTACCATTAAACTTGATTTTCTAATTAAAATGGCATTTTTGCATTAAAATAATTATAATAACTTAATTATAATTAGAAGAAATTATGAAAAGTGACTTTCTGAGTTGCTTATGATTTGGGGAATTTAAGAAAATAAAATTAAAGTTAAAATAAATGTTTGACTTTTAAGGAATATTTTAAATTTTAAATAATCAAAATAATTAAAAAAATGATAAAAATCACTAAAATTGAAAAGTACAAAAAAAAGTCACAATTGGTTCCCTGGTCACTTGGGAGCAATTAAAAATTTTTTTCTAACCTTCTAAATAAAGTTATAAAGTTTTAAGGGCTTAAAAAAGAATCTTCCATAACTTTGCACTAAAATAATTACAATAAATAACGAAAATATAGAATTTGTTTCTGTGGGTTCCCTGGACACAGAGCTATTTAAGAAAAATATAAAAGTTAATTTTTAATTTAAATAATATTTTATATTTATTTAATACTCTAAACCATTAAATAAAAATAATAATGAAAATATAACTTGAAAAATCATGAAAATTGGTCCTAGTGGTCCTCTTAACTAGGCGAGCCTCAATAATTTTCCTAAGGACAGAGGGTTTGTTTTGATTGAATAAATGAATTAACATTGAAAATCTCTATATTTGAATAGAGTAATTATATAAATTAATTAGAAACTAGAAAAATCACATTTTTTCCTATAATATTTTAATTGACCCAAGGAGTTTTATTTAATAAGTTATGAAGTGGAGAGCCCTAAGGGTGAAATGATAATTTTGAATTTTTGTGCCTTAATTAAATTTTAGGATTGATTAAAGGGTAAATGAGTAATTTTGATCATAATCAGCTCTTTCTAATGATTGAAACACAAGAAATTAATTGATAGAAAATAATTCTTGACTTTCCTACAATAAGGGTAATTGTAATTTCCTCCAATTATTATAATGTGGGAGTTAATTAAATTTAATGATCCTAAGGTTAGTGGGTTGATTTTGGAAAATGAAAACTTCTTAATTTAAAACCTCTAGCTAATGTCTCAGTGATAATATAATCATTGATAAGGATTAAAATACCACAAAATTCAATATCCCTAAAGAGTTTTGATGTTATCCACACATAACTCTTAATCGCTCAGTAGTGAAAGGGAAACATTTTGATCATAGGAAGAACTAAACGGACATTTATATATATATGGGTTATGAATTTGCCTTCTATGAGGAGGGTTTAGCCTGTAGCATTTCTCTCTAGTGTGATAAAACATTTTGCAATGTTGGCAATAATGGGGTCTTTGCTCCATGATTACTTCCTGCCAAAACCCATTCAAAGGGTCTCCAATCCATATCCTCTTTACTTCAGGAAGGGTGACATCCCTTTCCACTAGAATCCTCGCAATAGCTGGTGTGGCTTTATTATAAGTTGCTGCATCAACCTTCAAAGGTGTGCCCAAGGTACAACCAAAATTAAACAAAGCATTAAGTTTAAATAGATGCAATGGCAATTTTGGTAGCTTAAACCAAATAGGCACAGTGGGGGGTTCCTGTGAGGGGTCATACTCAGGAGACCATTTTAAAATCTTCATTTCTGTTCCAGCAATAATTATTGATTATTTGGCAAGAATCCTTGCATAGTCCTCTTCCTTTGTCAGCTGGATAAGGAGATGCCCGCCATCCAACAGACCTAGCTTCCAATCAGAGATTTTTGAAGAGTCAAAGTATTTCCTTACAAGTTTGATCTTTGGGTACCCCAAACTAAATTTACCAATGAGTGTGAACTGAACATCCAAGTTCAGTTCAGTAATATCCTGGTCATAGAAAAGAGCAGCTGGTTCCCCGACTTTAGATCCCACAGGATGTATGCAAGATGTTGAATGCCTCCTTGCAGCAGTGTTGTGAAATTCCTGAGGGAAAACTAGGAGATCAGGATCCACCAAGGGGGAGGAAGGGTTTTCTACAACCTCAGCTTAAGTGGCTTTAGTCCATTGCAAATTTGTCTCCAAATCAATATGGGTTGTCACGGTTACCCCCAACAGCACCCCGAAGAAGAAATAGAGACAAAAATCAATAAAACCTGAGAAGTGACTTGCTCCAAAAGAACCAGCCAACTAAACCTCGAGGATCAAGAAAAGCAGGAAACACAGAACCTCAGCTAACAGAAGAAGCAAACAACTTCAGGCCAAAGTCAAACCCCAAATTGGAGAGGCAAGAGAAGACTTGCTACTTCAGCTAATCAATGTAACAGTAACTGCTTCACTCAATGAAGCAAAGTGCAGCAAACTTCTTTTGCAAACCAATGGAATAGTGATGGAAGATACAAAATGAGCCTGTCCGGGCCACTCCAAATAGACTCCATAACCCATAGAGGCTCCTTGAAGAGAAAACAAACTCCTTCACCCAGCTTCACAGCACCTCCAAGCAGCTCCATCACAGCCAAAACCCTAGCCGAGCACAGCTAGGTCCAGCTACCACCATCCTTATATATATATATATATATATATATATACAGGATGTTGGCGGCTAAGGATGGAAGTGCTCTGTTAGGGTTTCTGGCAACATGGAGAGCTGCTGGAGGTGTTCGTGGGGTTGTTTCTTTCTTTAGGGTGTTTTTTTCTCCTCCTCCTACACTTTGAAGTTTATCTCCATCACACCTTTCTTAGGCTGTGGTGGTTCTTTTACTGTTTCTTTGATTTTCCTGGTTGGTGGCTTTTTTACTGTTCCATTGGAGGCCTCCTAAATTCTCTGGTTTTTTCTGCTGGCCTCCTAAATTTTGTCCAGCTTTCCTTTTCTTTACTCAAAATTTTCTGGGTTTTCCTTTGTGGCTGATGTTATGGCCACCCCCATTGATGTTCACACTGATTCTAGTTGGACTAAGGCTACTTATGCAGGGATTGTTGGAAGAGCTAATGACACTCTCCAAGATCCTACAAATTTAATTTTCCCTCAGGAATTTCATAATGTTGCTGCTGGCAAAAGGATTTTCCCTTGCATTCACCCCCTTGTCTTCAAAGATGGAGAAACTGCAGTCTACTTCTCTGCAACTGAAATTGCTTCACTAAATGAAGAAGTCAAATTCACTCTTGTTGGAAAATTCCAGTTGGGTCATCCCAAAATGGATCTTGTTAAAAGCTTCTTTGATTCTCTAAATTTCATTAGACAATGGAAGCTTGGTTTGATAGATGACAGACATCTTCTTATCCAACTCTCAATGGAAGAAGATCATGCTAGGCTATTTACTAAACAAGCTGTTTCTATAGCAGGAGTTACAATGAAAATCCAGAAATGGACAAGAGATTTTGACCCAACTAAGGAGCCTCTTGTGGTCCAAGTTTGGTTCAAGCTACCTAGTCTTCCATTACCTTACTTCAAGCTTAATGCACTTTTTATGATACAGAAAACACTACGTACTCCCCTCAAGGTTGATGCTCCTACTTTCAATAAGGCAAGACATGCTCTTGCTAGAATTCAGGTGGAAAGAGACATAACACTCCCTGAGATAAAAAGGATATGGATTGGTTTTGATGCAGAGGGTTTTTGGCAAGATATAACTGTTGAACAAAAGCCTTTTTACTGCCAACACTGTAAAATGTTTGGCCACACAATGGAGAAATGCTATAGGCTCCACCCCTCTACTAAAAAACTCTTTATGAATCCAAGGGTAGCTAGTCAGGTTTCTAATCAGGGACAAAGCAATAATATCACTACATTTGATCACAGGGATGCTGTCAGGCAAACCAGTAAAACTCTTTCTCTTAAGAATAAAAATCCTGCTGCCACTTTCCCCTCTGGTGATCCATTGGGGGAATTATCAGAACCCCAAAAAAACTTGGAAACTTCTCCAGGTTGTGTGGAGAGGGCAGAACCTAATGAAGTCAGTATTATTACCATTCCTTCCCCCACAATTGCTGGAAAAGGGAAATGTGCTCTGAAAAATCTCTTGATCACTGACACTAGAATTATTGAAGTTGCTGTTGTTGAAGTGCAGCAGGCTTTGGGAGAAGATTGGCAAAGTCAGAAAACAAGGAAAAAGAATGTGATGAAAAGTTCCCTGATCAATGAGGCTACTCCTAGCATTGTTGAGGCTGATGTCATTGATTTGCAACAGGCTTTGGAAGAGGATTGGCAAATTCAAAAAACCAGGAAAAAGAAAAAGCAGACTTCTGAGGTGCAGCTACTTCTACAAGGAACAAACTCTCCTAAGAAGGATGGAAAGGCTAAGACTCATTTTGGCTCTACCTCTACATATAATAGAGGAAGAACTAGGTCAAGGTCTCAACCTTCCATTCAATTCTCACCTATTAGTGATTAGTATTTCTCTTTGGAATGCTAAGGATCCCATGATTAATATTTTGTGTTGGAACATTAGAGGAGTGGCTCACCCCTCCTCTCTTTTGAGAATAAGACATCTCATCATACTACACAAGATTTGGTGCTTTACAATTCTTGAACCTAAGGTCACCAAATATCCTCAAAACATCATCAACAAGTTTTCCAAGTTTAATTTTTATGTTAATTCCACTAATAAAATCTGGCTCTTTCTTAGACCTGAAATTCAGTGCAGTTTACTTGTTAACCATCATCAGTTTCTTCACATTCAGTTTGCTATTGGAGCACAGGTGGGATTTGCATCATTCATCTATGCTAGCAACCTTCCTAGATACTAACAAGAATTGTGGCATGAGCTGATGACTTTGGGACAAAATATTGACTCTTTCTGGATTTTGGGGGGTGACTTCAACTGTATCACTTCTCCAACTGAACAAAGAGGGGGTAAATCCCCTTTACTTTCTCCAATAGCCAAATTCAATAACTTCATCAGTGATGCCGATCTTTTTGATCTAGGCTTTCAAGGTCTAAAGTTCACTTGGAGAAGAGGCACTTTGTGGGAAAGATTGGATAGATTGCTTGGCAACTCCTTATGGTTTCAAACCTTCCCATTCTCTACTGTCACTCACCTTGCAATGGCTGGATCTGATCACAGACCTATCCTTTGCTCCATACAGAACACTGCTAGACCAACTCATACACCTTTCAGATTTCAGAATATGTGGACTCTACATCCTGATTTCATTAAGGAAGTGGAAAACAATTGGAATTCCAACCTGAATGCAGACCCCTGGATCAGATTATGGTTAAAACAAAAGAACTTAGCCTCTCATCTGAAAAAATGGAATTGGGAAAGATTTGGTAATGTCAATGAACAACTGGAGGCCATCCAAAAAGAAGTTCATAGTTTGGAGGAAGGCTTACAAATGGGGATGAACTCTGAATATGAGGTTCACCATGCCAATGAGAGACTCCTTGCACAAATCAGCTACCATGAATGTTTCTTAAAACAAAAAGCTGTTGTCACTAAATTCACTGATGGTGATAGAAATACTAGATACTATCATGCTTGTATCAATCATAGAAGGAAGTGTAACATGATCTTAAACATAACCAATATCAATGGCAGGAAGTTAACCAATGCAGAAGATATAACTTATGATGCAGTCCAACATTTCCAAAAGTTGTTCACCAATGAGCTAGATTTTAGAAGCCCAATCGAAACTGAGATGTTCACTAATTGTCAGCAATATGTTCAAAATTTAAATCTCACTAGTACCCCTTTGGAAGATGAGATAAAACAAGCCTTAGATTCCATTGATGCTCTAAAAACTGCTGGGCCTGATGGCTATACATCTACTTTCTATAAAGCCACATGGGATAGGACTAAACAAGACATTATGCTTGCTGTCCAAAATTTATTTCTTAGTGTGGACCCCCTAAATATTTTAGTGCCTCCACCATCACTCTGATACCAAAGAACCAAAATAGGAAAACTTGGGGGGATTACAGGCCAATCAGTCAAACCAATGTGATCTCCAAAATAATCAGCAAAATCATTGTGTTTAGGCTGCAACCCCATCTTCATCATCTCATTAGTGACAACCAAGTGGCTTTTATTAAAGGGAGGAATATTACTGACAACATCCTACTTGCCCAAGAACTCCTATTAGATCTTGACAAAATTTGTAGAGGAGGAAATGTCATTTTCAAACTGGACATAAGCAAAGCCTATGATACCATTAACTAGGAATTCATCCTTGATACTCTTTCTGCTAGAGGCTTAAATGAAGGATTTATAAATTTGATACATAGATGGCTTAAATGCAATGCACATTCAATTTTGATCAATGGCAAGTGTCATGGCTTCTTCAATGCTAACAGGGAGATCAAGCAGGGAGACCCCTTGTCTCCAACCATCTTTATACTTGCTATGGACTACCTTTCAAGACAATTAAATAAGTTGGTTACTAATTCACCTCATTTGGCTTTCCATCACAGATCTAATATCCTTATAAGGCATTTAGCTTATGCTGATGACATAATTATTTTCTCCAATGCTTCCAAGAATTCAGTCAGGAGGGTATATAAATGTCTTCTCCACTTTCAGCATACTTCAAGTATGGCACTCAACAAACAAAAATGTCAATTTATTATTAATAAAAACTCCATACCTCAGCTCAAGCACTGGATTTTTGAATACACTGGATTTTGCTATGCCAACCTCTCCATTAAATACCTTGGAATACATCTACTCAAAGGCAGAACTAGACAAACACATTTCAAAGATGTCATTGATCAGATCAAAGCACAACTTGAACATTGGACTAACTCATTCCTCTCTAATGGTGGGAGGATCACTATTTTAAAGAGTATTCTCACTGTAATGCTTTCTTATGTCCTACAAATGTTTTCCATGCAAAAGGGTACTCAAGACTCTATTACAAGGATCTTCAATACATTTCTCTGTTATGGGCAAAGAAAGCAATTTCACTGGCTCCCTTGGCAGAAATTATGTAAACCTTTACAAGCTGGTGGGCTGGGCTTTAAAGACTTATAACACCTGGGTTTCATAAATCTTTGCAAATTATGGATCAGATTCAGATCCCAGGATAGCCTTTGGGTAAGATTTCTAAAAGGGAAATACTGCAGATTTTTGCACCCTACTTTGGTATCCAAAAGGATGGGGGATTCCAAACTATGGACAAAGCTGCTAAAAATTAGAAATAAAGCTGAGGAACTCTTGCTTTGGGAGCTAGGAGATGGGCATATCAACTTTTGGTTAGATAACTGGGTCAGCAATGGAGAGAAACTTGAGTACCTTACCCCCAATCACAACACTAATTGTCTAGTTCGAGATTATTGGTCTGATAATCAGTGGAACTGCAGACTACTGAACACTATTCTTTCTAGTGAGCATGTGAGGTGGGTTAAGGATACTCCTATCTCACCCATTTCCAAAGACAAAATAATTACTAAACGGGCTTACTCTCAGAAATTATCAGCCTACATTTACCATCATTTCTTTTGTTGGAATCAGATGCCTTGGGGTAATGCCATTTGGGGTAAATTTTTAACTCCCTCTATGTCCTTCTTTTGCTGTAGACTCTGGCATTCCATACTTCCTACACATGATATATTAAAGATGAAAGGCCTGAGAGGGCCTTCAATCTGCCCTCTTTGCTATGCTGCTGAAGAAACCTTGGATCACATATTTTTCTCACGTGCCTTCTCACAAGAAATTTGGTCAAGTTTAATCAAGCTCCTGAATATTAATAGTCACAATGTAAGTGGGCTTAAATTCTTTATTAGCTGGGAAGAATGACATAACAACAACCTTTGGGTGATACCATGTATTGTGGCTTGGTTCATATGGATGTACAGAAACCACAACAAATTTGATGAGAAGTTTTCAGAGTCAAAATCTGTGATTATTAATTGTATCTCTTATATTCAGAAATTTATCATGTTTCATCATTTCCCTAATGTTATAAAGCACTGGACTCCAGGAAACAATACCCCTTTTCTTAAGTCTTTCAAACTAATGCTTTCGTGTCCTCCCCCTAGTGGTTTGTTGAAGGTCAACACAGATGGCGGCTTCTCAAATGATTGTGCTGGTATTGGGGGAATCTTTAGGAACCCTCATGGTTCTCCCATTATGTATTTCACTGCTCCTACTGTGGAAATGGATGCTCTGGAGGCTGAATTCATAGTTATCTACTGGGCTATCAGAATTGCTTGTTACTGCCATATGGGTCCTTTGATTATAGAAACAGATTCTACTGATTGTATTAAAATCCTTCTTCATGATGAAACCCTCCCTTGGAATTTAACCAGATGGAATAATCTGTTAGTTGCCCTACTACCCAGATAGATGATCAATATCAATTATATTCCTAGAGAGGGTAATTTTCCAGCTCATTGGCTTGCCTCCCAGGGTACAAATACTGAACAGATTTTTGTTGGGCTGACACTTACACCTGAGTTAAAATTTCTGCTGATTGGTGCAATTTGGCACTCCCCTGTATCAAATGTATGTAACTGCTATGAGAGGTAGATCCTTGGGGGAAGGTAATGAGTTAGATAGTGTTAGGCTTTACTGTTGGTCCTTANTCTACTTTCTATAAAGCCACATGGGATAGGACTAAACAAGACATTATGCTTGCTGTCCAAAATTTATTTCTTAGTGTGGACCCCCTAAATATTTTAAGTGCCTCACCATCACTCTGATACCAAAGAACCAAAATAGGAAAACTTGGGGGGATTACAGGCCAATCAGTCA
>JXCR01128271.1:33589-63020 GCA_002079205.1 Phalaenopsis hybrid cultivar | reverse complement strand
ACACCCAAGGTCAATTCTAAAGCCAAGTAATCCTATAGGAACTCTTCTTGAATTCTCTCATAATGATCTTACCTATTAAATGCTTGAAGTTAAGATCAATATGTGGAATTTCAAGTTGAGTAAAAAGAAAGGCTTTGAATTTCTAATAGTGAGGGTGCCTTTTCTAGTTTTCTAAGACTAGTCAATAGGAAAGTCCTATGGCTAGACCTAGGTTACTGAAGAAGTTTCTAGACCTCAACCAAAAGTGAGGTCAACATGAACATTGATGTCTTAATTATCTCTAAGAAAGGGGTAATTATCATTTATCTTTTAATTTGAAAATTATGTGAGTGAATTTCCTTAAAGGTAATGCTGCAGCGATCCTCTAGATACTCTCATATCCATCAGTATCTGTCAAAGGATGGAATCTACTCCCTCGTAGGAGTGGATAAATTTTTGGTAACACTTCTTCAACTTGATGAGGCTCCTCCTCAACGGGTGTCTTCTCAGAAGCTTCGGTTTTGATGGCCCTCCAAACTCTTCTATTGCGGTTCCTCCTTTGAGTTCGGGTAAGTTGTACAGTCCTTGAGCTTGACCCGATTTCAAACACGGGTGGTGGGAAAGTTAATCCCTCAGTCGGATCTTCAACAATCATCACTTCCTTCCCCTTAGCAACAAAGGGATGGTAGGTTTTGTGGGTGTCGTGATGGCAACAACTCTAGACTTCTTGCAGGTAGGGAAGTCTTGAAGGCAGTTCAAACTGAATTGTTGCAGACGGTTCTTGTATTTCTAGAGTAGCGATCTTCACTACCACAAACGGGGCTTTCCCGAGGATGTCCTCGAGATCTTTGAATCCGGTTCCAAATTTGATGGTAGGACCGATTTTGCGGGCTTCGTAACTTGTCGGCAGGTTGCACGAAAAAGTCAGCATTGGGTAGGCCATCGTAGCAGGCTTTAAAAATAGAAAATTTTAGGGTTAGCTACATGGCCAAAAACCTCATAATTTTTAGTGCAAGTACTAACAATAAAGGTTGATCTGTAGACCGGGCGGGTCTTAATTTATGGGTATTTTTTTAAAAAAATAAGGGGTGTAAAATTTAATTAATGCAAGAAAGTTTTAAAGTACGCGCAACACAACAAGATTTGGTTTAATTTGCGGAATAGCAAATCAAATTTGGAAGGGAGATGTGAAATATTTTAGGACCTAGTGTGAGACCTAATTAGTGGTAGAAAATGCTCACGTGGAACTAGTCCACTTACACACCTATTGGGGATCCGACCACATATAAAAATTTAAAGAGTCCTTAATGGCCTTCTGAACCCCTTTGTTCAAAAATGGTTGAACAGCTAGTCCTTAAGTCCAAGGAGTTGACTGTACCTTTCCAAGACAGAAATGGGTAAAGTATGTCAACGAAAGAAGAGTAATTTGGTCCAAGAGGGGCATGGACACATTACCGACGTGTGGAGATAATATTTCTTGTTTTGTATGGAGAGAAAAGCTTGTCCTCAGCGGAGTCGCCAGAAGCTGTCGGCGCTATTTCAGGGGTTTGTGGGGAGTTGCTCGTAAGAAGCTGTCGGTCGCCGGAAGTGAAATCTCGTCGCTTGCTTTGGAAGGACGTTGAAGTATGAAATCAAACTGACCCCATATTTTTCATAGTTCAAATGAAATGAGCGCTTTACCTCAAACCTTGTATTTATCCCGAGGGATAAACATAAGACTTGACGATGAGGCTCGATCAAATAAACTAAGATATAATGACATCCGTTTGGTCTGCGAAACCTTTGTATTTGCCGACAAGTTCCCCTATTTAATATAAGGTATCCCAAAGGATAAACATAAGACTTAAGGATGAGGCTCGATCAAATAAACTAAGGAAAGTATGGCGTCTAACACAAGACTTGAGGATGAGGCTCGATCAAATAAACTAAGGAAAGTATGACGTCCGTTTGTCACAAGAATTGAGGATGATGGTCGATCAAATAAACTAAGGAAAGTATGACGTCCGTTTGGTCTACAAAACCTTTGTATTTGCCGACAAGTTCCCCTATTTAATATAAAGGATTAAATAGGGTTTATTTTAAGCTGGGTTTGGACATGCTTCCTATAAGGGCAAGCCACTATAGTTAATTACGTCTTAAATGACCAAAGTCACTTAAGAAGACTCTCAATAAAAATCAGGAAATGTTATCTTCAAGGAATTTTAAAGGGTAGGACTTTTCAATGAGATCGGATATAGAGGTATGAAAGGGGATTGGTTCAAATTTGGAACATTTTATTGTAGAATCAAAAAGAGGAAGAACTAGGGGATGTCATGGATCCTAGAGGAGAACCTCGGTGACTTCCCAAGCTATCCTAATGTTTGGTTTAAAATTAGAGGAGAAAAATTTAAGTGTTTCATCCTGACAATTTTATTAGTTAGGGCTTATATTTGTATGAAAGAATCACACAAATAGCCTGGAAGATATGAGAATTTAGGAATCTTAAGATGATTTAGGGCTTATATTGTATAGTAGGGCTATGCAAAGGCCTAAAGATGATGTGAGGATTTACGTTGCATAAGCAAGCAACCACAAAGTTCTATGGCTTTGTTGTTTAAGTCTAAGAAAGGAAGATTGGTTTAGCTCGGGAAGACAGGTTTTGCTGTTGAAGATAGTCGTGCTGCCCACCATGCTAGCTCCAGGTTCCTCACCGCGACAAGTTTGGGTTTTAGAATGTCAAATCAGGTGGCCCTATGGTTGTAGTTCTTTAAATTTATGAGGGCATATTAAATTTTATTGGAGCGACACCGGTTAGGATCCTACAATTCCCTTATTCCGGCACCACTATTTTCTATTGGATTTACTTAGTCCAAACAAACTTACTAAACCCAACTTAATGAGTTCCATAATTACATTTAAACTGTGGGAAGCCTCATTAGCAACCGTAGGTTACCTCCTCGGAGGGATTCCCGATCATCCGATAGAGACATCTTGATTTAGTTGTAATTGTAGTTTTGTATGATGTTTGTGATTAAATTTTGAGTTGTTTTATATTTTGAATGTTGTGGCGGTGGATTTTATCTTGGTTGATTTTAGTTTTGGTTTATGTTGTTTTCATACATGTAGGTAAATGAAAGTATAAAAAGAAAAAACGTAAGCATAAAGAGAAGCATGTAAGGAAAAGGCATAAGAAAGACGGTACAATAAACTGTAAAAGCGTACCTGGCGAGTCTTCTCATTCCACCACCTGAAACTTAGAAATGCATGTGAGGGCATTTGTAAAGAGCAAGAAAAATAAAGTTCTTGTGGTTTTCCCAACTTTATGTTGTATTTTGGTGAGTCCTTAAAAGTTTAATTAAGGATGGTTTCATTGAGCAAAGTATATTAAGTTTAATAGACCTCTGAGGTATCGAACAAGTTAGGAGGAGGAAGCAGGTCCATGCCTCCCTCTCACCAACTGGTGAAAAACCTCGAGCCCATTTGAACTTATTATGTTGCTTAATGGTTCATCCTGTGAGTACTTCTAATGCTTAGTGAACATTGACGTCTTAATTATCCTTAAGAAAGGGGTAATTATCATTTATCTTTTAATTTGAAAATTATGTGAGTGAATTTCCTTAAAGGGCAAGTTGGTGTAACCTGAACCCCTAGCCAATTTTTTTTAATTAGGCTTAGTGGTGTTTCAAGGAAGTTTGATTATGTTATGGTTTATTTATTTTTAAACCTAATTGGGCTTAATGGTGTTTCAAGGATGTTTGATATAATTATGTTTATTTCCTTAATCCTCATTTAGTCAATTTTGATTTAGCCTAAGTCACCACTAAGCTCTTAAGACCTAGTAATCCTAATTCGGCTTAGTGGTGTTTCAAGGATGTTTGATTATGTTATGTTTATTTCTCTAATTCTAATTGGGCTTAGTGGTGTTTCAAGGATGTTTGATATAATTATGTTTATTTCTCTAATTTTAGTCAATTTTGATTTAGCCTAAGTCACCACTAAGCCCTTAAGACCTAGGTGAGTGTCTTAGTAATTGGGCTTAGTGGTGTTCCAAGGATGTTTGATATAATTATGTTTATTTCTCTAATCCTTGTTTAATTAGATGTTTCAAGGATGTTTGATTTTGTTATGTTTATTTCTCTAATCCTCTTTTAGTCATTTTTTTGGACCCTAGTCCACCACTAAGCCCTTAAGACCTAGGTGAGTGTCTTAATTAGTTTTGAAAAGGTTAAGTTTTAAGTGGTCATGATTCATAATTTAAATTTTTTATTTGAAAAATCAAGATAGGGGTATTAAATTGATTAATTATTGACTTCAAAAGTTATACCCCTAAGTCGAAAATCAAAATAAGGGGTATTAAATTGATTAATTATTGACTTCAAAAGATACCCCTAAGTCCTAATCAAGATAGGGGTATTAAATTGATTAATTATTGGCTTCCAAAGTCATACCCCTAAGTCCAAGATAGTTTTGAAAAAGGTTAAGCCTTAGGTGGTCTTGATTCATGATTTGGATTAATCTAGGTGAGTGTCTTAATTAGTTTTGAAAATGGTTAAGCTTTAAGTGATCATGATTCATGACTTGGATTTATTTGAAAATAGATTTAAAAAATGGTTAAGCTTTAAGTGATCATGATTCATGATTTGGATTTTATTTGAAAATCAAGTTTGAAAAGGTTAAGATTTAAGTGGTCATGATTCATGATTTGGATTTTATTTGAAAAAAAAACAATAAAGGGGTATTAAATTGATTAATTATTGACTTCAAAAGTCATACCCCTAAGTCCAGGATCATTTGATTGTATTAAATTGATTAATTATTGACTTCAAAAGTCATACCCCTAAGTCCAAGATCATTTAATTATAATATATTAATTATTGACTTCAAAAGTCATACCCCTAAGTCGAGGATCATTTAATTTTAATAAACTTCAATATTTTAATAATTTAGAAATTTCTTAACTTAATTAAGAAAGTGAGATTGGTTTCTACCAACTAATCCCTTGTGTTCCAAACATCAAATAAATTGATTAAGATCAGAGGTTGCTCATTTCCCTCCTTAACTTAAGCCTAAATGTTAATTAAGGCTAAATTTCCAAAATTACACATTTGCCCCTAAGGCTCTAACACTTCATAATTTGTCAAATTCAATTAAAATGACTGAAATATTTATCCTACCTCATTCATGGGTCAATTAAGACATCAGAGGAGAAAATGTGATTTTTTAGAATTTAATATATTTTATATAATCATTTTCATGCAGAAATAGCATTTTTCAAAGAAAATTCCTAACTTGACCAAGGTAAATTCTAATCCTTTGAAATTTTTACTAGAGGTAGACCTAGACTAGAGAAGCCTTTGGACCAAATTTCATAATTTTTTAATTTCTCTGTGATTTACCAGAATTATTTTAAGTTCTCAGCTATTTAATAAAAATAAAATATTTTAAATGATGAAAATTAAGTTTTGTGTCTTTGAAAAATCTCTCTGTGGTTAGAGAACCCAGAGGAGCAAATTTCAATTTTTTTCTTATTTTTCTTTGATTTATTGGAGTTATTTTAGTGGAAATCCGTTTTTTAGCCTTTAAAAATCATTTTAAGCTTCAAAATATCATATCTTTATTTAGAAGATCAGGAAAAATATTCTAATTGTTCTTAAGTGATTAGGAAGCAATTTAGAACATTTCCATGAATTTTGTTATTTTGTCTTTTTTATGAATTTTTAAATATTTAAAATAGGCTAAAAATTAAGTTTTTATTCTAAATATTTTTTTATTTTTTTAAATATCCCTGATCAAAGAGAACTCAAAAAACTAAGTTTCATAATTTTTTGAGTTATATTTTGATTTTTAAAAATCATTTAAGTGTCAAAAGTGATATTTATCTTTAAAAATCAACTTAAGTTAACAAATGAACTCAAAATATTTTGAAATTTTTATAGTGAGTTCGGATCATAAACCACAGTGGAGATCAAAAATCAAGTCATTTAAATGTATATATTTTCCAAAATTAATTATTTTAGCGATTTAGTGTTTGTAAAATTTAAGTGCATTTTAAATGACTTGACCCGTGAAATTATTTCCAAAAGCTTCTCTGGTCATAGTGGACCTTCCAAAATTTTCTTAAAATTTTCTAATCAATATGCTAATTTCCATGATTATTTTAAGGAAATAATGTGGAAGAACTTGAAAAATATGGATCTCTGTATAGGAACCTCCTATGACTTTGGAAAAATGAGAGGATGTTTCCCTTGAGAGGGGCTACAACATTCCAAAATTTCAAGCCAAGGTCATGTATCATATGCATGGAGAATCAAATGATCCCAAATAGTGTTTAATTAATTAAAAATACTTTATGCATCAAATGGACTTGAAGTTTATTCCACATCATTCTCCTCTGTTCACTGAGCAAGAATGTATTTTTATTTTATTTTTGTGATTTTTCTACACAAAGTTATGGATTTTTTAAGTTTAGAGAGTTTAAATAAATAGAAAAAAGCCCTATTTTTCTACTTATCCACGCGGCGCCATGTAGATGCTAGGCATCTCTGAAACTCCACGTGGCGCACTCCTATTTGACGTCGCTGTCCACGCCAGCAGCCACGCGTCCCGCTGTTTATGTAAAGAAGTGTTGTCCGGCTTCATCTTGGCCATCCATTTGATACACGCGCGATCGGATGGCGCGTGGTCATCATCCCCAATGACTTAGGCCGAGAGCCGTCCACATTCAAGGCTTATGATCTCTCTCATTTCTCAACCAAATTAAATGAATTTTTTTTTAAATGCTCGTCTTAGTGAGACGAACACATCCATAGGGTTAATGTGTCATGAAATCAAGCCCAAGTAAATGGAGAATCAAAATAGGCTTGAGAGGAGGAGAAGTTTATACCTTTGCTCTGAGAAGGGAGGCTTTAATCAAAGGTGCTCGGCGCATTCGTTGGGGTCCAAGGAGGCTAGGGATTAAGCCTCTTGCCTTGGCGTAAGGCCTAGGTATGAATTCGACCAAGCTCGATTTTAGGTGTTGGTCTAGAGCTATGGTGAAGGCAATTTCAGAGGCTAATTTGATGGGGTTTTGTCTTTTATTGCTGTTGTGAAGGTGTGAGCACAAGCAATTGAAGTTTGGTGGAGTTTTGAGAGATGTCCTATTTCTGCCCTAATTTTTAAGCTCAAAATTAAGGTTATACAGGGGGAATCAAGGCAGTGGAGTGATTGGAATGGGCTGTGGAGATCTCAAGGAAGCTCTGTGAGTGATTTGGGAGGCTCTCTTTGAGAAAAAATTTTGCACACCTCCCATGGTCGTGGAGGTGAGTTTTTATAAAAATGACCATGGGGTGGCTCTCAGGGCACAAGTTTGGGTGCGTTGTGGTGTTTAAGTGGAGGGCAGAAGAGCTCTTCAATTTGATTTGGATGAGATGGACTCTAGGTTTGATTTGGGTGAGGTTCCATGGGGGTGGCTCTCGGTTTTGAGCTTTTTCGGCCGCTAGGAGCTCAGGGAACCCAGGGGAATATGTCACAACAATTTAGTGCAATAATACATAATTTTGGTAAGGATATCTTAAGCACATGCATTTTTGAAAAAAATATCCCTTAATTTTGGGAACCTTTGGTCCATGGCATGATTTTGATGGTTTCATAGTGTTTGGACTGGTCACTAGGTCCAACTAATGACTGAGGTGGAGTTAATTTTGTGACTTTAGGGTGGTTAAGTCACATTTAGTGCATGGGTTCAATGTGGGTTCAAGTGATCAAATCTTAAATTTGGGCTAGGATAGATATGTAAAATGACCCAAATAAATGTTGCATTTTGTGTAGATGATCATAAGGAACAACTTTGGTGATGGATGGAAGTGGTTTTGAACTCAATTGAAGGGTCAATTTGAAGGAATTTTGAATTTTAGTCAATTTGTTCATGTTGGGCTAGGCTTGGGTCTAGCTTGAGCTAGCCTTGGGATAATTCCAAATTGATTATTTTAAATGGTCAATGGGGCCCCTATGAAGAGTTTTCAACATGAATTGGGTGCCAATTTGGAGGTTAAGGATATCAATTGGGTGACATTTGGGGACTTGGCCAATTTGGGGCTAAATTTGGGAATTTTTGGATTTAGCCAAAATCAAATGGATTTGAGACTTCACCGAGGCCAATTGATGGTATGGGTTCAATTTGATGAGATTAGGACATATGGTCAAAATTGGGGTTTTGACCTAAATCAAAATTGGGCTCAAATCATGGGCCAATTAAGCTTAGAATTGGTTTAGTTTGGTCATATCAAAATGGAATTTGAGTTTATAATTGAAATTGGGGTTAATTAAGATCAAATTGATGGACATTTGAGTTGGATTTGGGGAAACTTGGGTTTTTAATGGCAAATTTGGGAATTTTTGTTAAAGATGATCAAATTGGTCAAATTGGGTCATGTGGTAGTTGAGAGAAATGAAATTGGGAATATTTTGAATTTAGTTAGTATTTTTGGGAATTTTTGGAATTTTTGGGATTTTGGCAAAGCTTAGGTTTTTAAGGATGTTTAGGTAATTTGGAGTGCTCAGGGGCAAAAGGGTAGGTTGGGTATCTTGGTGAATTTGGAGTGCCAACTACCATCAATAAGTCATGGACCAATGGAAACCCCATTTTGGGTCATTTATGTAGTGTTCTTAGCTAAACCATAGATCTAGGGCTAGTAGGTTTAAGGGACCATCTACATGAGTATCCCAAAAGATCAAGGGACCTAGGCTAGAAATTTGAGTTCAGGGTTGTGAATGATTGTGGGTGCAGATAAGTGTAGTGAGTGCCTCAGCTCTAGACCAACACCCAAGGTCAACCTTAAAGTCTAGCAGTCCTAAGGGTGACTCATCTTGAGTTTCCCCCATAGTGACTCCACCTACTAAGTATTTAGAGTTTGAGACCAACATGTGGAACTTCAAGTTAAGTAGAGAAGAGTTTGGAATTTCTATTGGTGAGGGTGTCTTTTCTAGTTTTCTAACAATAGTCATTAGGAAAATCCTATGGCTAGACCTTAGGCTACTAAAGAGAAAAAAAACTAAACCTCAACCAAAAATGAGATCAACATCCTTTCTCAACATATTTGTACATTTATGATAGTGTCAATCCTAATCCATTTACAACACCCCTTACAACCTCAACATTCCTTACAATCATAACAATCTCTCTAAGTCAAACAAGCAAAACAAATCATAACAAACAAAATAAATCATGACAAACAAAACAATCAAATCAAAACAACGCAAACATGTGGTGAATCCTTTCATCCCCAACAGAAACTTTTGAAAATCTTCAATAAGCTCTTATCTTTAGGTTGGGAATCACCTAGTGGAAAGTCCTAAATCAAATTTCATTTTGACTCTGAGTCAATTTATTCTGAGTGTGACATGCTTAAATAGTTCTTTTGATCGGGTTGGTTATTTCGGTCAGCACCAATACGCGCGAAGTACATGTTCGACACACTACACCTATTGGGGGTCCATTTGTTGACCTCATTTTCAGTGAGGTCTTAGTATCCTACTCCTAGAACCTAGGATCTAGCCTTAGGAGTTTCTTTTTAACCATCCTAGCAGACTAGTAATAGAGCCTATCTCCCAAAGAACTTCGAGTCACATCTTCACTCAGTTTTGTGCAGCCCTCGCATGAGTAGTCCCAAACACTCAACTCTTAGTTGCAAGGCCTAAGAAATAACATGTAGAGGGGCCTGAAAATGAGTTCTTACAGGATCAAACGTCCATAGGTGAACCCTCCATGACTTGAAAAAATGAACACCACAATTTGTACATTGCACCGGCACTGAAGTCAATTTTCAAAACGGTCTGTCACGACCCAAAATTCAAAGAAATTAAATTTCACACATCTTTGACTAGCCTGTTGCCAAACTCATTCGGATGACCCTGGATGACTAACAAACCACACGGATGTGTATGTAATGTCGACTCTAGCTAGGAAGGACACCCATATCACTATGGTTCTGAATGCGAGAAACTTACATATAAATCAATGCACATTTTTTTTAATTAACGAGGCGCGAGCCCAGGCTCAACCAAGGTTCGCCTCATGTCCAATTTGGGATGAGCATGGGTCAGTTATTCCAGGTCTATTCACTAACATAATTCACAATTTGAAAGTTCAAATTTCAAATTAACTGCTCAATTTCTCCCTAATTGAATTTAATTACACATTATGACCTTCCACTTCAACGAAAAATCTGATTAGAAACATTCAATTACCTGCTCACCCTCCCGTAACGTTTTCTTTTAAAATTTGGGTTTACAAAATCACTTGCATTCTCGCAAAGAAGACACTGAAAGCCTCATTCAAATCCATCTGCCTTTGAGAATTCGGCCCTTCTCGATCCTGATACCACCTGCTTCTTGCTCGTTTGATCAAAGCCAAAGAAACCTCCTTTCCCCTTCATCGAAGCTTTCACCCGCTCGCCTCTTCTCTGCGCATGTCCCACTTGCCTCCTCTTCCGTCGAGTCCACTCACCTTCTTTACTCTCCCCTGCATTGAAACAACTCTCCTGCGATTGGTCCCCCCTTATCCTCAATCGTCTCACCTCTCCCGCATTCATCTGGTTTACCTTCCTCTCTTCCAATCGCCTCAACCGTAACTCTCACCTGTTCTGCCTCTTTTTCTTCACCGAACAACCCTCACCTCTCGATCGAAGCAACAAACCTCCGCCTCCTCTCTTCTTCGGCTCACCTCTCCCGTTCGACACTGAAACCTCTGCTCGCTCGCATCGTTCTCACAACCAGAAGCCGCTCGCCCTCTTCCGCTCGTGATCAATTCCCTCTCACTTCCTCGTGCTCGAGACCCATCGACCTCCCTCTTCCTGGCGGCCGAACCTAGCTTCCTCTTCCTCTCTCGATCGCATCCTACTCGTTCGCCTCTGCCAGCTCCTCTCGATCCCGCCTCCTTCCTTCTCATGACCCAAAGCCTCGCTGGAATCCCAGCCGCTCGTATCTCCCACTTGACACCTAAACCCCACTCGTCTACTTCACATCCACCCCTCTCTCGCCAGGCCTCCTCAATCCACTGAAAGTCTTGCCTCACCCTCTTGATCGAAGCCTTAGTTGCTCGGGCTCCTCCCTCTCCTCACGCCAAAGATAGCAGCTAGCCTAGCTCCTTCTGGCAAGCCATACTCCCTCTCGTGATCTCACACAACCAGCGCCCACATATGTGGTAGAACCTCTCACCGGTAAAGCACTATCGACACTCTTGCCTGCAGACACCTTTCTCGCGCTCTTCCCTAGAGAAACATCCTGTCATGGAGCAGGAGAGCATTCTATAAATCTGCCTTGATTATTACAATTTGTAGAATTTCAAGATGAACAACTCCATCTTGTTGATTCTTTAGATTATTGATTTGGTTTCGATTAATGCTGAGCCCAAAGCATGGTATAGTGGAAATTTTGGAATTATGATTTGGTGAATTGGAATGGACGTTTAGGTCACAATCGTTTCCTGTGATCGCTCTTGCTTGGTATTCGTCATTCCCGCTATCATATATGTTTAAATCGAGAGTGGTGATGGATGTGGCAGTAGTAAAGGATACTACTTCTTTTGATCCGCAGCTGTTGTAGCTTTCAAAGGACTCTTCTCCAGTTCTCAGAACAAAAAATCTACAGATTATTGATCATCTATACAAACATTGGCATGCAGTTCCAGAAACAATGNGCATGCAGTTCCAGAAACAATGTTTTTTTTTTTTTTTTTTTTTTTTTGTGCAAGTAATTTTTGTGCAAACACTTCATTATCTTCTATGTTTCTTATTGTTGGAACAAGCATCTTAACCAGTTCCACATGTATTTCATAAGGAAAGTATTTGATCCATTATTATTTAGGGAAATTTACATATATTTCGCTCGATTCTTAAGTATTTACATGTCTAACACCAAAAATTTGGTATGATCATAGCTTGGAATCTTACAACTATGCAATATATATATATATATATATATATATATCATCCCTAGGTGTTAAATGGGGGGATAAATGAAAATTTTGTGGAATATAGGAAAATCTTCCGACAACCTTCATAAGTGTACCTTCACTTAAGTTGAATCTTAGATGTAGCCAAACAAGCTTTACTTGTGTGTGCTATTTATCATGAAATGTGATCTTTCACTACACAATTGGAGAGTAGAATTGCTTCTGCTGGAGCATATCAGATTGTAATGCTTCTTCCTTATTGCATTGTATTAGCATGAAACATCTTAGAGGGCCTGTGCATCTTACTTGCAACGGATGTTTGGGTAATATTTTGAAGCAGTTTTTTACACTATTTGGGAGTGTTTTAAGGACTGTTTTGGGCACTATCTAATTTTGAGCAGTGTTTTACGGTATTTTTTTGGGCTGGTTTGTGAGCGGTTTTTGCACCACTTCGGCATTATTTTGGCACTATTTTGGAGACATTAAACCCGTCATTTGAGGGTTGTTTTAATCACTATTTTGAAGGCATCAATTGGGGGTTGTTTTAATCACTGTTTCGCGGAACTTTAGTTAGCCAATTTGAGAAAATTCATAGGGCTATTCTTGCTCAAATTTCTTTCTATTTTAGAGCCATTTTAGGAGTCGGCCTGAGCTGATTTTAGGGTATTTTTGTGGGCTGGTTTGAGAACGGTTCTTACACCAATTTGGCATTATTTTGGCACTATTTTGGAGGCATTAAATTCATCATTTGGGGGCTATTTTAATCACTATTTTGGATGTATTAAACTCGTCATTTGAGGATGTTTCAATCACTATTTTGGAGGCATTAAACTCATCATCTGGGAATTGTTTTAATCACTGTTTTGTGGCATTATAGTTAGATGATCTGAGACTATTTTTGGAGGCATTAAACTCCTCATTCGGATGATGTAACTCATGATTGCTAACGAGATCTCCTCAGTTTAAATGAGTTTAACAACTTGTTTAAAATAGGTAATTTCAAAAGATAATAGTGGTATCAAAACAAGGAAACCATGAGATCCTAACCGGTGTCGCTCAAATCAACTTTAACCCTCCCCCATAATGCTAGAATGACAACAAAACCAAAACCTTGAAACGCACCTGGTCAAACCTTTTGAACCTTAAATTTTAGGACTGCTACTTCGACAATGAGCTTGGAGCCAGCTTTGTGGGCAACACGATAAGAAGCTTAGATCGAGTAGCAAGAGGATTTTCTTCGACAATCTCTCTCTTCTTAGTCTAAACAACAGCCCATAGGATTTTTAGGTAGCTCGCCCTGTGCGACTTAAATCCTCACCCCTCTGTAGGCATCTGTACAACCATGTTGTTCAGCCTTAGGTTTCGAGATTGTTGTGTGGTATGACCTAAACCTATATCTCTGCAGGCTATTTGTATAACTAGATATTATACAAATGTACGTCCCAAATAATAAAATTGGCATAATTAAACACTTAAATAACATCGTCTCCAACACTCAGTCACACTTTAGGATAGTCTGAGAGGTAACCAGGGTTTCGTCTCAGGATCTGTGACATCCCCTACCCTTTCCTTCATTTGGACTCCTGAAAATAACTGTTCATATTTGAGTCACTCTCACTTACTTCTCCACGTCCTACCATGAAAACCTAAACCTTGAATTTTTTAAAACTAGTACCTCTGATCATTATCAAGAGTTTTCTCAAGTGACTTCTGTTATTTGTGATGTAATTAACTATAAGGACTTGCCTTTATAGAGAATTTGGAACCCAGGTAAAATAAACCCAATTTAATTTTTATAGTAAATAGGCAAACTTGTCGATTACAAATAAAAGGTTTGCAAGCTAAACAAAAGTCACAAATCTCATAGTTTGTTGATTTGGATCCATCGCATAGGTAAAAACTTATATTTTGGGAAGGTTTAGTATTCGCGGTATCAGACATGATTATACAGGGTATTAAATGAATGAGATCCATTTGGTCTCATTTTTAAAAAATTAAAACATACTACTTTCAAAACCCAAACTATATACCTATTTTCAGACTCAAAATGAAAATCTTCACAAGATTTTTCATATTTCACCTCATATTTTTCAACTTCAACTTCCATTCCTTTTTGAACTTTGGTTTCTAATTCTTTTCCATTTCTCAGTTGAATAGCCTTAAGTTGTTCTTTGTTCTGATCTTTAGGATTTACTTCAATATTAATAGGCAACGTTCCTTGAGGTCTATTGCTAAGTGCAGTAACAATGCATCACAATTAATTTTTCATGTTTCCAATTGTAGCTCCTTGACTTTGTAATTGACTTTTCATTTATAATATTAATTCTTTCATTGAAAACTTATTTTCCTTAGTTGGCAAATTATTAAAACCTGGAGGGTAATATGATTTATAAATTGGATTTCCTTAATTTTTGGAGTTTCCCAATGGGTTCGTAGCTTAGTTTCACCATTGCGGATTTGCAGCATTAGAGTTATTGTTACTCCAACTAAAATTTGGCTGATTTTATAATTTGTCCAAATAAATTTTCCTCAAGCACAAGTGGTGTCTGAGAATAATTCCTTCTATATTGATCTATCTTCTTTGATATAGCAGCTATTTGGGCAGCCAACATAGATATCACATCAGAATCATAAATACTAGCTACTTTTTTTAGATTACCCTTTCAAAGGGTCATTAAAAATTATTAGTAGTCATCTCTTCAATTAAATAATATGCTTGATCAAATGGTTTTGACATTAATGATCCACCAGCAGCAGCATCAATTATTGACCTAAGAGATCTAACCAATTAATTATAAAAGTTTGATTAATTAACCAATTTGGTAACACATGGTGAGGACACTTCCTAAGGAGATCCTTAAATCGTTCTCAGGCTTCATAAATTGATTCTCTTTCAAACTGACAAAAAGATATAATATCATTTCTAAGCTTAGCAATTTTTTAAGGTAAAAATATTTATATAAATTTTTTTTAGATAAGTATCCCAAGTTCTGATAGATCCAGGTGTTAACAAGTTTAACCACATTTTAACTTTATCCCTTGGTGAAAAAGAAAAAATTCTATGTGTGACGTCATCAATCAACACTTCATCATATTTAAATGTAGCACACAATTCTAAAAAAACTAGCAAGATGCAAATTAGGATCTTCAGTTGATGTTCCCCCAAACTGATTATTTTGAACCATTTGGATAATAGTAGATTTAAGCTCAAATGAATTGGCAGCTACAACAAAATTTTGTATACTCAAATGAATTTTATCTGTTGTAGGATTAGCATAATCTCTTAAAGGTCTCGGATGATGTTCATTTTCATTTCCAGCATTACATAAGTTGCAAGTCATTTTGCTAAAATGATATCTCCTTTTGTTGTTTTCAAATTTTTCTGATGGTTCTTTCTAACTCTGAATCGTAAGGTACTAAATCTTTAGATCTTAAACTGCGCATAAATAAACACAATAAAAAATTACAAGGAACAAGTACACTGAAATACAAAAGTATTCAAATTAAACTACAAATAGTTTTTTTAAGTTAAAATAAAATGATTTAAATTATAAAATAATTTACTAACACTCACCGTTACTTCCCCGACAACGGTGCCAAAAATTTGATGCGGATTAAATTTGAGTTATTTTTGCAAATATTTTTCAATATTACAAAATACACATGGTAGTAATAATAATAAATATGCAACATAAACCAAACAAAAATAATTTTAGTTAAAATAATTTTATCTTTTAAAACTTTTAAATTGTCGAATCTCCTAATAATAATGCAAATTTACGTATTGTTCAAGTAATATAGGACACTAATGGAATCCTAGATATCGAACCCACAGAAAAGTTGGAAATTCTTATAGATAAATTCTTATAATCATAATGTAAATCACAATTTAAACTACAAAACTGAAATACTAAATTCAAAACTAAAGTGTTTGAGTAAATGTTAAATAAAATGTAGATAAAAGAACTAGGTTAACTAAACTAATTGCTAAACTTTCAAAAGTAAACTTACGAAAGCTAAACAAAGTTTTTGTGATGAAGAGTTCAAATTTGAGAAAGCATTCTTCTCTTTAACAATGAGTATATGAATTGTGAAGAAATTAAAATAATTTGAAAATGTATAAAATTGTTTTGTGTCAACTAGGAGCAATCATATTATTTACCCTCTTCCAAATGCATAAATAACATTGACTAATCCAGAGTTTGGTTCCTAATTATGTGGTTAGGCTGGAAGGATACTGGCTGCCGCTTCAGATCTTGCACTTCTCCCTCACCTGAGGGCTAACAATCTCGCATTAGTTTCCAATCAACTGAACTAAATTGGGGATTTTAATCTGTCACCTTAAAATCTCTAATTCTGCATCTAACAAAGTATATTTCCCCATTTATTTGCACTCAACTCCATAGATGACATCCTCTCTAATGAAATCAAATGTGATTCTTTCTATGTTGTAGAAATCATAATTCTTTCGTGACATATGTTTTTCAATACATTTTAATATTTCAATTGGCTAGATCGAAAAGTAAATGAAGATCGTAGTTCAAATCATCACAAATTTTTGATATTTAAAACCGTATAAAACAAAATCAATTCTTCACAAAATCATATCTCAAAGTAGGGAGAAGGATAAAAAAGACTACTCAAAATTCATGAGAATGAAACAAAAAAAATGGATTTCATATATAAAAACAACTTTACAAAAGCAAAGAAGTAAAAGACATAACTCATCTCACAATTTTTCCTAAGCAAATCTCTAGAAATTCTCTTCAAGCAGTTTCCCTCTTTACAAGCACTCAATTCTCTCTTAGAAAAGTAATGAAGATGAAATCTATCACCTTCTCTCTCCTCTTACAATCCTTGAAGAAATTCTCCAAGCCCTTAACTCTCTCTCTCTCTCTCTTGCCTTCTTCAAACTCTCTCCCTCCGCCTATCTTTAGGCCCCCTTTTGATGCCTTAGACTTCCCTCTCTTTTATTAGAGGTTGTCTCCCTCCAAAAATAATTCAAAATTCTTTCCAAAAATTCTATCAAAAAGTCAAATCTTTAAAATTTCAAAAGACATGTCTATTGATTCATGAGACATATCCCTTCATAAAAGAACCTTCAAAAGTTGTTGGATGCATTAAATCACTCCAGAGGGCATTTAATACAAGTAGCCCTTTCAAAATTTGTGCAAAATTCATCTCAAACTGCCTTAATTCACAACAAGTCATCTGTGACGCCTCAGGCGCTGATTTTAGCATTTCAGGCGCCAACTTGCTTAAGACCGCGCTATTCTGGGTTTTGGCTCTTTAGGCACCAAATCTGGTGTTTTAAGTGTCAGTTCTCTACAAAATGGTGCTTCAAGAGTCAATTCTGGTGCTTCAGGCACCAACTCTCTATAAAGTGGTGCTTCTAGAGCCAGAATCTCAAAGTTTATTTTTTTGACTTCAAATTTCATCTTTTTTGTTAATTTTGCTCCAAATACCTAAAATTGATATGTCAGAAACAAAAACATGATAATATTCTTCTTTAAAATGCAATATCACCAAATACAAAAATAAAATGTATACTTAAGAAAACATATTATTTTGGTGTATAACTGACTCGCTGACCCGAAGTGACACCCCTAAGCATACGACCCTTAAGTTGAAATGAAGAGATGCTTATCCTTATGTCTATTTAATTATTAGAAGTATTATCATTTTTTATTCAGTTATTACATGTGGAGCTCGACGAGAACACCATATAGTTGATATTTGAAAGGACTTAGATCATCCACTGACAATTTGATATAGTTGCAGGCTTATTGAAAATTACATGATATCTAGATCCTAGCTTATAAAGGTGGAGAGAAAAAACAATAGTATTGGGTCAACACAACCCTTCAAACATGGTTCAACCATTGGACCAAACATAAAGAGTACACCTAGTGGAGCATCTAAACCTGCCCAACCGGAAGAGGAACCCATATAAAGTGGAGAAAATGTGGAAACTGCCAGTACTCCCAAATTCATCCACTCTAGCAAATGCTTCAAGTGTCATAGTTTTTCCATGAGGTGTCTGAGTACCCAAATAGGAGAGCAATCTCTTTCACTAAGAAAGAAGCAATGAAGAAACAAACAATAACATGAAGATGATGAAGATTTCAAAGAAAGGGTCTCAACTTTCAACCGATGAGGAGGTAATTCAAGCTGAGTCCACAAGAGATACTTCGACAGAATTGGTTATTCTTGAAGATAGAAAGTCAAAAACTTTGTTAGCAAAAAAAAATGATAACCCCTGTTGAGGGTGGGAATTGGATATCCTGATCTACAATTTAGCTATTAGGTGGTTACCACTCAGAGTAGTTCAACATGCCACAATATTAATTCAAACTTAATTCCTCAAGACATATTTGTTTATTGGATGCGCCCAACCGAGTAAGAGAAGTGAGAGAAGAAAATTACATATTTAAGAGCTCAAGACTTATCATGAGAAGACCCATCTATATGCACTTCTGACACATGTGTCAAAAAAATAATGTTATGAATTTTATTGGTTCATAATTTGGAAGAAAGTATGTTTCTTTTAGCTGTCTAAAATGGACGAGCATGGATTTTGCAGTGAGACTACCTTAGATATAGCAAGGCAATGTTATTTCTATGATGATGATATATCAATTCTAAGAGAATGCAAAGAAGAAGCTTCTCCTAACCGAGAAAAATGACACAAAGCATCATGTTACAGTGTCAGGAGCAACATACTGTGATCCCGGTCGAGATAATTCATGAACCATAAAATTCAAACTTCTGCAATCACGGGTTTAGACAGGGGGAAGGGAATGTCTACTTCTAAATTTTAGCATATTTTTTGTTCTATTTTCATTTATTTCATATTTCGTTATTTCTAATTTGGTTTCTCTATGCGGGAACTTTATATATGTTGTTGTTTTGCTAGTTTACAAACTTTTGATTTGGTTTTTGCATTTTAAGATTGTATCTCTGATTTATACCCTAATGAGGGTTGTATCATTTTTATTTTGCAAGTAGTGTGTCTATAGCTTGTACACGAATAGGTTATGAACCTCACCGATGTCCATATGTCACCCTTTTGGGGCTATTTTTGCTGTCTTCAGCCGAGACTATCACCGAGCGATATTTATCCCCATCTTAGACTCGATCAAACTCACGTATTCTCTTCCCCTTGACATTCCACAACCATCTCCTTGAAAAACATGATTCCTAGAAACCTTATAAGAGCCATAGAACAGTATCAACAAGTCTTAAAAGAAGTTTGATTCATTCTTACATTGGATGTTATCTTATGCCATCACAATCATTACTAGTTTGGTTTATTGAAGTCTTAAAATATCGATAATTTAGATATCAATCAAACAAAGATGGGTGCTATAAAATGTCAACAAATTCACCCTGATTGCAGCAAGATTTTAGGAAACCAAACTAGAAAATCATATGTAATTAATATACATATGGCATTAATAATTTTACAGTGAAATGTAGCTAAGACAAATGTAGATATCAATTAAACCAAGGAGACTATCATATTTTAAAACAATTCACCTACATCAGAAAAAAATTTGAAGTAAGAAAAAAAGACACTATCAAAAATTAGCATGGATATTTCAACTATTGAGCTTAGCACTTATGCAAAAAGTTAAAGAGTCAGAAATATTCAAGCGTTACATGATTAAAGGACAAAAAATGCTAAGCAAAATACCAATTATCAGAAGCAAGCTAATATATCAAAAAAGACAAACTTTCAAAGAATGTTACCGATTCATTTAGAAAGCTTAATCCTAGAGTTGATAGCCTATTTAGGATTGTTAAGATGAATAACTGATATTTCTGTCGCTTTTAAGGTGGGCTATTACATTCATATCCTCAAATAAATACAGCGTCCCTGAAGTGTGGAACGTAAGGTGGGCAGTTACATTCATATACTCCGCTTAGCTTGATCAATTGGGAGGGTTATTTATCCATTGTGTTCCAACCATTTGGACAAGGTTGCAGGGTAACAAAGATTGTTGGAAAAAGTGAAAATCATGTTGTGAGTAGGGCTAAAAGGGTAGAGTGACCTTCAAAATCAACAGGTATGTTTGAAAACATATCAACTAAAAAGTTGTGTTGCGCAACCCTTATCGGTACAGTTTTTGAGAGAATTGGTTAATACCAATGGTTGTTTAACCACTTCCCATTTCCCTAATAACTTATTTTTGTAACTAATTTGTTTTGACTTATTAAAAAGTTAAAATTTTCCTTTCCCATTGTATTACATGTAAAAAAAAAGGCATTGCTATTAAAAAAGAATTAAATTTAACAGTTATCATACATATATATAGAATTTTAGTTAAATTAACAACTAATAGATTGAAACATTTATATTTCTCCATTAATGGACATAACTGTCATGCAACAACTTGTTATACGAATCACGGCTCCAATTCTTTTATCTAAAATAATAAAGTGAAAAAAAAGGTTGAACTTCAATACAATTCAAATCATTGTTGTTAGAAAGGAATCATCATAAGCTTCAGAGGGCACAACTGGATCAAAATAAAACCACATACGCCTGAAATATTGGATAAATTTAAACCGATGCTCTCCTAAAAATAAACCATATTCATGCATCCAAATATGCATGTAAAAAGCAATTCATAGTATAAAAATGCTACTTCATACCTTCAAGCGGCGCCTTCCCAAAGCAACAACTCCACTTATCCTCCAACGTTGAAATGGAGATTTTCCCATAGACAATGTTGCAAGAGGACCCGTCATTAAGTTTGGTGCAACAGATGATTAGGGTTTTGTAAGTGCCACATTCTATTCAATATTATATGTCAAAACAAAAAATTTGATTGCATGGTTAAAATTCGATCATAAGAATATATAAATGAGATCTAGAGGAAAACAAAACACCTAAGAGCTACCACCACAAGCCATGATGTTACAGAAGAAAACTCATGTCAAAGAATTTGCTAAATAGACTAAGTGCCCTTTAACTATCAAAGTTGTTTATAGCTTTTGATTTTATTTTACTTTATTTTAAAAACACGTTTGTTCACTGAATTTCTTACATATTATAATTTTTTTATTCTAAATACAAATTAATATATTGTTAAGAATATTTGAAATAACTTTTAGAAGCTATGAGTGGTTTTAAATAACAACATATCTTGATCAAACATATCAAGACAAGTTTTATTTCCAACCAAAACACAAATAAAATTTTTTTTTAAAAGTAGAAAATATAAAATAAAAGTGATCCCAAACGGCTTCCAAAACAACAAAAAGTAGTGTAAAAAAAATCTCAAATGACAATTCAGTTTTCATCACTTGAAATGTACTCTGTCTTTAACAAGTATTAAGAAAAATTCAAAGTTCTTAGTATTTTAATTATCTTCATCAACAGGGTCGTTTACTATGAATTAATAGATATTAATAGGAACGACTCAAAAAAGGAAAACAAAATTACTTTATGTTGTGCTACACAAAGTGAACACTATCCTTTAAAAAAAGCATTTTCTAGGATAATTCTAGGTTTCCATACAACTCAGTGCATGCAATGGAAATTAAATTTAAATTACAGCTCGAAGCTGACTATGAGAAGGTATCATCATAATTCTGGAGCTGCTAGTGATTTCCAATGACTCCAAACTCTCAGAATTTGCAGGAACTTTGCCTATAAAAAAGAGTGAAAATTATAAATAATTTTTGCCTTACATGATAATTGCATCCATAGCTTTAGCTTGACGCAGAACTAACGTCAGATATCCTTGATATTAGTTGATTAAGTAACATCAAAAACATATTGGACTAATAAACTCAAATTGTACCTTGCGACAAAACATTAAATTCTAAACCCTAACCCCCAATCCCCGAACCCTAAACCCAAAACCTAGAAAAATCCCGACTATGATATCGACTGACAAGCATATGAGTTGAAATAAATGACAAATTAAATAGCAAACTCCAAAAAAAAATCTAAAATGCGCGAACTTGAATAACAAAAACTACACTTAGGTAGATCAACAGTAAACCCTAAGATTAGCCAACTTAAAAACATAACTTGAGATCACACATATCATAAATTGATCCAGCCTAAAAGTTTGGGTAAGACTGCCAGGTGTCATGGTTAGTACTAAATACTATGACCAATACAACAAACAACATTAAACTTTGAAACTATGCAGGTGCTCTAGAAGGAAGCAATACATAGTTATTGACGAAGACACCTCTAACCATCTTTAGCAAAAAAATCCTAAACTTGTTATTGTTATGGCTCCAAATAATTTTTTTTGTTATATGGCTGGTTAATATTTGAAAGATACCAATGTAATCGGGATGATAGAAATTCATAAGCATCTTGATCGGAGCATTATACCGATGTTTAAGTTATTCCACCTACTAGCCCCCTCATAAAGTCTAAATTTGCTTCAAAATTAGTGTTTCGCCTCGATTCACAAATCTAACATATTCAATTCTACTCTAGTAGTTTAGGACTTCTCTAACTCAAACTTTTAAAGTCAATCTGTCAAACTTATCGTCCCAATTCATATCTCTAAACTTAATCTTCTCATCAATCTTTTCAAATCAAAATCAACAAATCTATTTCAATCCATTTGATTTTATTTTGACTAAACCGGACTAAACTAAATCTTCTCTAACAATTCAAGGTAAACCTTCCCCCTTTTTTTTGGCATTTCTATGATTGTAAGTCCCGACCTTTGAACTCACTCTTCGAAAATTTTGAACTTCAATTAATCACATCATTGAAATTCTAAGTTTTGAAATATCTAACTTTATAATTTAAATAACATAAGTTAATATTTTAATCCAGAGTTTTATCTTGAGCTCATGACCTTAGATATGCAACTAACTATGAGAGTTTGTCTTATTTATAGAGATGTCAGACCATATAATAAAGTAAATATTTTTTACACTTGTAAAATAAGGGAAAATATCTGGTTTATGTAGACTAATGAACATTGACGATTTCTATCATCCAAATGAGTAAATCAATTTCAATGTAATATTTCCTCCCTTCAAGGCGGTGCAATATTCTTCAAATAACGCATCCAATCATTTAGATAAAAATCCTTTAAGATATGTGGTAGACACCCAAACATGAAAAAGTTAAAATAATATTAGTAAGCCAAAAGCTTCTCAAATCTTCTAAATATTTTCACAGTTTGATTGGAATACCATCAAGTTCTAATAATTTTGCACCTTTCATTTTTTTTTAAAACCTCAACAAAAATCATATGACAAATTTGGAAGCTTGAATAAATTAATAATTAGAACAATAACAAAGAAAATAAAAATAAAAAGTGGGAGAGATTATTAGAAGAGATAAAATTTAGTTTTAGCAGAGTAATTTTAATAAGATATTTCCTTGTAGAGGTGACAATAACATAATTAATATGATAGCTTTAATTGTATTAGGTCAATTATTCAGAAGGGAGAACATTTAAATGAGGATTTAAGGGCTAAAATTTTATGGTTAAAATGCAAAGGAGTCTCAATAGTATTATTAGATAAAAAAAAAATATATGGGAGATTTCCATGAAAAATTTTATAAAATCATACTGAGTTGGAAATGTTATAGAAGGCAGAGTGTTGGGCAAAAAATATATGTTGATAACTAAGTTAAGCATGAAAATGAGTGAAAATTATTAAAATAGATGATGAACAGAATTTGAAGGAATCAATATTAGAAAAATCATAAAATTAAAAATAACTCATAAAGATGATTAAAACTATCAATATGTTTATTTAGTTTATTTTTACGAAAAATCATAAATCTCAATGTTAAATGTTGATATAAAACAAAGGTTTGAAATGAGATTAAAGATGAGCATTAATTTAAATATAGATACATCATGAGAATCAAGATTCATAGCAATCACATCATCATTGTCATCATCTCCAAGAGAATCATCATGTATAATAATTTTATTACAGTATGATTGGCCATATTTCCCATCTTTTCAATCACAATTCTTTTTTTCTTGCTTTTTACATTAGTTAATAATACATGAAATATTTCTTAAAATAAAATAGTTAATTAATAATATGATCAAGTAATTATATTAAAATCATTTTTTACTAGATACAAGCATTGTATCAGACAAAATAAATGCAAATATAATATATTATATTAATAATATAATGAAGGATATGCACAATTTTAATATATTTACATATCAAACACCCACATTTTGATATATATTATATAGCACGTTTGAGTCATTATCACATCAAAACATAAGCATGAAATAGTATGTTCTAGCTTTAAAACAATAATATTAGTGGCATTTTTATGTGATGCAAAAAATTGGGGTATTTTCTAAGTAAATATTAGATTTTTGGTGTTAGACATATAAATACATCCAAAATTACGTGGTCGATATGTAATCCCATATAATACATTATAATTTTTTTTTTTATATAAACTAAATGAAGTGCCACGTCAAACATCTCAAACCATAATACCTCAAGATGTATGCCATTAGATAAAAAGGGTGTAAACTTCATCCGTGAAAATGAGGCTTACGACTAAAGGAGCGTCTTGAGCATATGCCTTGAATGCAATTTAAAACAATAAAAATAATAAATTACAAAATTATTATATTATACGAACAATTGGATTGATATCAATAGTAGAAAAAATAATTTTAAATAAACATGGAAGGTTTAAGTTTAAAACATGGGAGAGAAATTGTGTTCGTTAGATCAAGTAAATAAATTAAATGTAAGGAGATTGAGGAGTAGAAGGGACAAAAAAATTTGTGGATTTTCTAAGCAAATATTAAAGTCTTTGTGTTAGAAATGTAAATACATAAAAATTATGTGGCCTATATGTAATCCATCATATAATAAATTTAAATTTTTTTTATATAAACTAATTGAGGCCGCAGCTCAAATGCCTCTAAGGGTTTGTTTGGGACAGCTTATTAAGCTGCGACGGCAATTTGAAAACGCCGCCGATGTGTTTGGAAACTCCATTCGCATCGCTTTTTTTAGCGTTTAGGGAAATATTTCCCTCCGTGCCCTTCTCAACTCTCTATCGCCCTCTCTCTCGCTGTCTCCCTCCCCGATCTTCACCCTGGCGTAGATCGAATCTCTTGTAAGCTCCGATGAGATTTGTTTACTCCGGTGATGATATGCGAGTTTTTTCGTGTATTTATCGTCTGATCTATTTTTTCTATCCCAAATTTTGGCAAATTTCAATTGTTATAAATGTAGGATTTTCTTGCTAATGCTTTTGTTGGATTATCTTGGAATGCATTGGGTAGTGTTGCACTTTCTTTCTAATGAAGCTGGGAAACATAGGAACTGTCCTAGATCTATTTGTATTGATATGCAAACAAATTGATTCAAATGCATATTAATGTAGGTTAGTACACAGGAATTTTGTCACATTTGGGTTATGAAGTTACCCCTTGTTTCTTATGCATTCACGTGCTGACACCGAGCGTTTATGGTGGAGTGCTTGTGGCTAAAATGGTTTGTTGGATTGGTTCAAATCAATCGTTATATTGCATTCATGGTATTGTTGATGCTTCAACTGAGCACATTTCATGAAAAAGGCACCGTTCAACAAATTTGATTTTCAATACTGGGTTTCTAGATCTCAGCTGGTTCTAATTTCATTGTGTTGGATGCACATTTCATTGTGTGGGAGGCATAGATCGCAGCTGGTTCTAATTTCATTTGGGTCTAATTTTTTGTGATGTGTTCAATGATATTGATTAGCTGGGTCTCTAGATTTCTTTGGGTCTAATTTCAGTTGCTTCTCTAAAATTCTTTGGAGAATCTCAAGTTTGATTATTATTATAAGGCATTTACTTCGTGTTAACAACAATTGTTCATAAATTCATGGCTCCTTTTACTTGGTATTAATATAAGACATTTACAATAAATGCATGGCTACATTCTTTTGGTTATCCAAAGAAGATGAATGGAAAATTGGCCATAAATGTTGAAAATATTCTTGTTTTGCATTATGTATTACTAAGCTTTCTCCAATGTGTCATTTCATTAAAGAATGGAATTACTTGGTTTCAATTGTATTTGATGTGGTGGATTCATGGAGATGTATGTTGAAACAAAATTGTTTTATATTCAACGAAATCATATGGTCTTAAGGAATTTTTTCAAGCAAGAACTCCTGTATCATGGGTCCACTGCATCTCGTGGCTGTTCTCTTTTTTGTAGTTATTAAGATAGTCTTGATGGGTTTAGAAGTCATGTTTCTTTTAAGGGTTGGTTTTGATGACTCCTTACAGTGTTTTAAGTGTTTCTCTTCTTTAGCAAACTTAAATTGGTGGAGATTTTCATGGATTGACAAATGCTAGTTATAGATATCTATTTCTTTTCTTTATGTTACACTTGAAAATTGGGTTTCCTCCACCCTTTGGTTGTAACAGATGCTTTCTCAATTAGCTGTAGTTCATGGTTTCTCTATTTGCTGCAGTTTGATCTGAATTAGGTGCAATTCATGGTTTATGTATTTGCCGAAGTAGCTTGATCCGCAGCTTCTGGTTTTATGTATTTGATGCAGAAGATTGCATTGGGTTCATGGTTTTCAAAGCATCATTTTATTAATAAGGTTGTCAAGTTGAGAAGTTCAATAATAGCATTTCATGGTTTTCAAAGCTTCATGATCTGTTGAAGTTTTTGCTGGGTCATTTCTGTTTAGCTGCAGTTTTTTTGATGGAATTTGCTGCAAGTTATATTGGTAATGCTATTAGCTGCAATTTGTCCTTAGTTGCAGCTTCTGCGATGGAATTTGCTGCAGTTTATATGATGCAACTTCTGTTTAGTTGAGGTACATATGTGAAGGGAGGAAACATATGAAAAGATGATTGTATAGAGGAAGCTGGGAGAATGTTGTACTGTTCTCCGTTGAGATTCAAATCTATGTAACATTAGATAAATGCATAATAAAACATGTTATATGCCTCACTATAGATATAGGTCTTTGACAGAACCACATAATTTTTTGTGTTCTTATTTTTTTTCAAAAATTTTATACTTCATTTATACTTCATTTGTGTTGAGCATCTTATTGTATTTCTTCTTATTTTATTTGTATTTGATACTCACGAAGTGGTGAGCAATGTATTTTAATTTAATGTAACTGAACTGTAATATTTTGAGACATCTGTTTTATCTATTATTTTCCATTACAGTTTAAGCAAACAGGGGCAGAATGGTCATTTATCCAACAACAGCTCCTAGTAAGCTGTTATGAATAAGCTGCACCAAACAGCAGACCAGCTTATTCTGATAATCTGCAGATTATCAGATTATCAAAATAATCTGTTTATCAGCAGATTATAATAAATCAACAGCTGCCCCAAACAGACCTCAAGTCATAAAACCTCAAGGTGCATGTCAAATGTCTCTAAGTCATCAAACTTCAAGGTGCATGTCTTAGATAAAAAGGGTGCAAGCTTCCTTACTGATAGTGATGTTTAAGGTTCAAGGCACATCTTGAGACTATGTCTTGAATGTTTTTTAAAACAATAAACATAATAAATTAAAAAAAGATTATATTAGAAGAACGGTTGGATTGGCATCAATTGTTGAAAAAATAATTTAGAATAAACATGGATGGTTTGCATATGTAAAACATTAGAGAGAATGTGCTCATTAGATTAAGTAGATAAATTTAATGCCAGCGGATTGAGAAGTAGAAGGGGCGAATCTTAAGTTAGATGGGAAGTTCTCCAAAATGACTAACAATGAATAGATTTGCACCCCATGAAACAATTAAAAAACCAAAAAAGGATTCATAAAGATGGTCTGAATAGTTCTGGTAAGGCATATCATGATGATGAAGATAATGAAAAAAAAGAAATGAATATCAATCCAAAAAAAGGTTACAATCTCAAAATAAAATAAAAATACATGCATATTAAAAAATCTTGACTAAAACTAAGGTTGCCCTAAGCCTCGATGACAGAAAAACAATTTATATATCTTACCATTTTGGTACATAATTTTTATAATTGTAGTCAAATCTACCGCAAGAAAGACTCATACAGTACCATGAATCCAAGAATAAAAAGAATACAATAAAATATATTTTAAAATTACTGCAGGTTGCAATATATTAAGAATTCATGCCCCTTCCTCTTCTCATTCTCTCTTAGTTTGTATTATCATTCTCTAAATATGGAATGAAAAGTAATCCTTGCAACTACTTAATATATAAGAGCATATATATTTCATATTAAAATAACTAAGGTTTTCTATGGACCTCCACAAACCCGCTGACAAGCTATTAGAATCCTGAGCCGCACAAAATTTACACAAAATATAAAATGATAGTACTCCATCTCAAAAAATTCCAATAATCTTATGCAAAAACAACTGAAAAGACAATAAAAAGAGAAGTCTTCTAGACAATCTAAACTCATTTACGCAACATAAAAAATAAAAAAAATTAAAATGAAATAAAAACTCATTTACCCAACTTAAGCGTTTTTCTTCAGCGGAGTTACCCACTCCATCTCAGTAAATTCCAACAACCCTGCCAAAAACAAATGAAAAAGCAAAAAAAAAAAAAATGCTTTCTAGACAATGAAAATTAATTTATGGATTTACACGACATAAGTCTAGTTTNATTCCAACAACCCTGCCAAAAACAAATGAAAAAGCAAAAAAAAAAAAAAATGCTTTCTAGACAATGATAATTAATTTATGTAATTATCCGACATAAGGCTAGTTTATATTATTATTTTATTCTTTGAGCAAATTAAATCACAAATACAGGCACACTACATATAGAATGCCTTGAACCTATGTCCTCTTGATTGAAAATCTAAACTACCTACTAATTGGCTAACACTACAGTGATGCAGTTTATTACTCGCGGGTTTTTCAACCAATTTTTTCCGACAATCATTTTGTAGTTGAAATTATGTCAAATATAATTAGTGTCCAAAAAAATAAGCATTCCAAAATAAATTTTGCGGAGGAAAATATGGCAGCAGTTTCCGCCAAATTACTATCCACTTAATAGCGGAGGATTATCGGCAGAAAGTTCCAGCGTAAAGAGTAGCAGTAGTTTTGATCGGTAATCCAATGCTAAATTATTTAAACCTAATTCGATCCCGTAATACGCTCAATCGCACTCTACTCTCCTTCCTTTCTTCCGCCGCTGTTATGTTACGGCTCCGACAATGCTCGTTACAACCAGTTCAACTCTAGCAAATCCTTTCAATCTAAGATAACAATCGTTTTTGGATCTCCCCCGCAATTCTTTCATTTCTCAGCACCGTTTTTTATCATTTAGGGTTTAAGATTATGTTAATTGTTGTGAGAAATGTTAATGTAAATTTATTGATGGTTATTGTTTGTTGAGCTATGAAAATATATAGGAATTGGGTGCTATGAATGTAAATAAAAAAAAATTAGTGTTTTAAATTTGGCGTAAAAGTTAGGTTTGCGAAAATTAAACACGAGGTTTTAGATATTTAAATACATAAAAATTGGGTGATATATATATATATATATATATATATATATATATATATATATATATATATATATATA
>JXCR01128271.1:4376-32799 GCA_002079205.1 Phalaenopsis hybrid cultivar | reverse complement strand
CCCCCCCCCCAAACACGCATGAGGCGGCCTAAGAAAAAATAATATATATTTAAATTCTTATGTATTTGACTTTAACCAGACCAGTAGGAGGGGACTGCCAACAGATCGGAGAGAGCTTAGGAGGCTTAGAAACACGTTGAACTGGCTGAACCAAAATACCTGAAAATTTCCTATACTTAGAAAGCTTCATAATATGTACCAAACAATTGTGAGAAATCTCGTTAACCTCCAGCTTAGTGTCCTAAAATTTTGTATTATTTCTAGCCGTCCACACAAACCAAGCAATAGTACAAGGTACAACAAATACATGACAGTCCAACAAATTGATCCCGATTTTTTATATATGAGGATTTATGAAGTTGACACCACTACGGTGCCAAAAACTTGATCCATGTACTAAAAATAAGTTTTTTAAATTATATATAAGTATAGGCAATTATTAATGGGATTCTACGCAAGTATACGTATCGTTATCAAATAATAATGGACTTTCTATTTAAGCCCCAAATATTGATCTCACGGGGAAGGTTTAAATTTACAATGATAAATTTTACTAGGAAATTCACAGAAAATCAAAAAAAATTACTGTCACTAATTTCAAATGTTGAGATAAAAAATAAATTACTTAACTATTAGTAAAACAAAAATGCAATATTTAAACAGTAATTACTAATCTACTAACTATGTTTATGTAATGAAGATTTCTTATGTGAAAAAACATCATCCAACTACAATGAGTTTTTGTTGAAAGAGATAAGATAAATGATTATAATATGTATTGTGTCAAATAGGAGCAGTTTTAATTCTCTACCCTGATACAGTGCTTAGAAAATCATTGGCTAATCTCAGGTTTAGTCCCTAAATCTGTGGCTAGGCTTGGAGGACACCGGCTCCCACTCTAGAGCTCCCACTTCCCTTCACCTGAAGGCTAACTCTCGCTTTAGTTTTTAAACACTAAGACCAAATTGGGGATTTTAGTCTGTCACCCTAAAGATTCTCCAATTCTACACCCAACAAAGAATATTTCATTATTTATTTGCACTTAATTCCATGAACAAATTTCTCCTCCATGAAATCAAATGTGATCCTCACTCTATTGTATAACTCATACTCCTTTTCCCGGATCATATATTTCACAACACATTTTAACAATTCAATTGGCCAGATCCAAAATTAAATTAACTTCGTTGAAAAATCATCACAATTTATTTTATATTTTAATATTGGCACATCCATATTATCTCTTCACTTCAAAATCATCACAATTTATTTTATATTTTAATATTGGCACATCCATGTTATCTCTTCATTTCATCACTCAGAGTAGGGAGAAAGATAGAGGAAACTACTCAGACTTCATGAGAAAGATACAACAAAACACAAATTTTTTATATAAAAGAAAGTTCATACAACACTAATAAACAGACAACACTTATCTGAAACTCTTTCTCAAAGCAAATCCCTTGTAGTCTTTCCTTAGAAATGCAGGATGAAGACTTCTCTCACTTTTCTCCTTCTCCAACACTCTTACACAAAGTTTCACATTTAATCTCACAACACAAACTCTAAATTATAAAAGAAAACTCAATAATTGACTCCAATGTGGTGCTGGAATGAAAGTAGATTATGAAGAATGGCGAAAAAGGAGCGTACTGGAACGTTGTGGAGCGAAAAGGAATGTGAAGAAGTGAAGGAGTGAAGGAGTCTATTTTCTGATGAATTTCAGCCCCAAATAGAGCCTAGGGTTAGTTCTCCAAGAAGTGCTTCAAAAATCTCTTAAAAAGTCATCTAAATACGTAGAATCTTCTAGAAACACAGGTTGAACCGACATTGGCGTCGTCGACACTATTCTGGCGCCGTCAGTGCCAGTGTCCCGCAATTTAATTCGCTGCAATTTGTTTAATGGCGTTGTCGGCGCTGAGTAAAATTCTGAGTCTGTTCTGTTGTTTTGCGCAGTAGGCGCGGCCCTTGGCGCGGTCGGCGCTGAGTATTTCTTCAAAAACGTCATTTTGACTCTAAATTCCATCCTTATTGCTTCATTTTTTCTTTAAGTCCTCAAAATCAACATCCTGCAAGAAAACATCAAAATACCTTCCATTAAAGTACAATATCACCAGAAATAAGTATAAAATATGGGTCTAAAAATGCATATATTTTAAATGTATCAAAATACCCCAAACTTATATGTTACTTGTCCTCAAGTAACTCCTTAACTACATAAAATTATGACTTATGGTAAAGAATTTAACTTCTAGATTTTCATATTTTAGCTCTCTAAACATAATAGTATAGCTTAAGAAAAATTCAAAACAACTCCAATTAATAGTAAAGTTGTAAGGATATTCAGCAATTAAGTCCAACATTTCTGATCCTCTGATTCTTTCAAGAAAAAATGCAATTTGTCTTGTTAAAGTCACATAGAATATTCATATGAAAATGAAATTCATAAAACCTTACTAATAATTAAGCTAATATTGAAATAAAAAATTTAGAAAATGCGTTCAAGTCTTTTTCCTTAAGTTGATTCAAGTGAAGCCAATTTATAATTGGCATCTCCTCAAGCTAATCCCACATCTTTTTATTTTTCTTTTCTTTTCAGGATCGTTTTTTTAATCCCTTTTTCTTTTCTTTCTCTCTTTTTTTTATGTGAAGATTACTATATCTGGATAGCCTCTAATGATTCTGAACTTCACTATCATCTTTTTAAAGTAAAAAACTTTTTACATTTCTTCACTTAAAAAATTTATATTAACTTAAAAGTTTCATAAAGTTTAATTTTTTTCTTTTTACATGAATCTCTTAAGATTTTTAATACTTCAAAAATATAAATTCCCTTACTTAAAATACAAGAACATGTCTTATTCTCTTTTACCAAATATCTTATTCTCTAGAATTAACCGTTATTATTCAAAAATTTTACTTAAATTTACTATATATTTAGAAACATAAATATAGTTATCTAAAGTAAACTCCTAATACTAAGATCATGTAAAATTTAAAATTTTGAAAATATAGTTAAATGAGGACAAATAAAATTAAGTTCCTTCTTTTTGAGAAGATTTAGCATTTGTGAAAGAAAACATTAAATACATAAAGAAAATACATACCTGCTGAAGGTTCTGATTTTTGAAAATAAATTACAAAATACTGCAGGTACTAATATGAAAAAATACAAGGCTTAAAAAATAAATTGCACATATTACATATAAAATTTGCTGAGAAAGAGTTAATTACAATACATATAACAAAATGCTGAAACTAACAACAGAACTAAAATAAATTTTAGAAATGAAAATAGTTTTACAAATTACAATTTCACATTACAACATAACAACAGAGTCTCAAAATCTAATAAATAGTCTCAACAATATCACAAAACACATAACATAGTCACAAAGTACAATCACATACAAACTGACAAAAAGATCACCAGTCATCATCTTCTTCTTATTCAAGATCCAACTTTTGTTACTGATATGGAGTATAAACAGGGTGAATAGAGAACTGAACTGAATGATCAACCCTCAGGTATCTCACTAAGCATCATCACAAGCTGCATCATATTCAAACTTCTGCTGAATCAAATCATCTGTATGAGCATTTTTGGCATCCATGTTTTGTAATCTATGACCCATCCTCAAAATATCTCCCTGTTGAATCATCATTTGGTCCAATAGTTCCCCATTACTCGGGTCACTAGAAGTAGGCTCAGTAAAAGTAGGGGTCCTAGAAGTAGAAGGAATATTCCTACCCTTACTTTCAAATCTCCAATCAACATGGGACTCATAGGGCCCAATAAGTCTTTAAGGCTCAATTCTCTCCTCATCTGGTTTGAAATCAACTCCTACCTGCTCACGAAGTGTGCAAATAAGAGTAGGTTGTGACAATCCTCCAATGGTCTCTCCCAGAGCAACAGATCGAGTGTTCATATAAATAATAAAGCCTACATTTATGTTCATAACTTGCTGAATACAGAAGTTCAGAACGACTCTATCCTTGGTCACCTCACTATGATAGTTTATTGGAATCATTTTCCTAGAAATAAAATAATATTAGGCCTTAGATGCTACATTTAGCATAGAAAGGGGAAAGTTGACTTTAACTCCATTAGATACTTTACAAGCCTCTTTCTCACTAGTCAAAAAAGAAATTACCTCATCTAAGGCCTCATTTGTAGTAGAAAATGAATGATACTGGCATCTATAAACATCCTCTAACTGATAAAACTCATTTACTTTTCTTAGAGTAAACTCCACCCTTTTTCCATGAAGAAAAACAAAATCATCATAAGCCTCCGAAAAGTTGGCATAAAATTCCATAACTTTCCCAACTATCACATCAGCAGTAATATAACAAAAGTTTTCCCACTGCCGAACAATAATTAATTGTTCAACTTCTCCTCCCGGATTTTTGAAACCATGATCTGAAATCACTTTTTGATTTTCACAAAGGCTATGAAATCTAGCACTAGCTTTATAGATAACAAATTTTTGCTCGTCATAATCTATTTTTCTTTTGCTCGCTCTAGGTGTCATAGGAAATCTAAGAAAAAATTGATAAAAATTTGAATAAATTCCAAAATTCCAAAAATCAAAATGTAAAGCACTTTAAACTTAAATCCACTAAGTAAGAGTTATTCACCAAAACATTTTCTCAAAATCTCTCAAAAGAAATTCTAAAACTTTTTGATATTGGCATTGTGAGAAAAATCCTTTGTGAAAATAAAAAATTTTTAGTTTAAAGTGTATCTCTTACCTAGAGAAAATGAAATCTGAAGTTTCTTTGCCTCTAAATCGCCTCAAATTCGCCCAATATCAAGCTCTAAGTATGAAAACCGAAGGTTGAAGGTAACTTAAGGGGTATAAATGGAGGTTTGCAGTGAAAATCTCAAGTTTAAGGGGTTAAGGACTGTTCTCGGGTCAAAGGCGTCGTCGGCGCAAATTCTAGCGTCGTTGGCACTGAAGGCCCGAAATTCAATTTTTGATTTTTTTTCAAAATTTCAATTTTTTTTTCAATTTACTCCAAAGTTTTTTTAGTATTTTTAAACACAAATTTTTACCTAACAATAATTCACAAATAAACATTTCACAAACGATCATTTTCACAATTAAACAACAAACTAACTTTTATATATGAAAACACACTTGTTACAAACACATTTTTTGAAATTAAACATTCACACCTATTAAGCAATCTAAGTATAAATTAGCGTTGAAATCAACCCACAACCTAATGCTGACACAAAACTATACACATAAGAAAAATTCAGAATTCTAAAGCAAAACAAACCAAACCAAATCCAATCCACTCAATTACATTAAATACATAAATCTTCTTAAACAAATAGAGAATCCAAAGTCTTCATTTATTCTGCCTCTTCTTCAGTGCTTTCTCCTCCTCTAATATCTCTCATAGATTGGTAATGAACATATAGATTGTAGAAGGATCGGTACAAAAATTGTTCTGTCGAATTTTCTTTGATCCACCCATTTTCTTTAAACATCTGAACTAATCCTGCTTCAAAAGTTCCAGTATGATCAATCTTTTCTTTCATTCTCCAATCTAGGTGATAAAAAAGGTACTTAAGATCTCCCACTGCATTAATAAAACTCTGAAGTTACCTTTCAAGTTTCTTCAATTTCTTCTCCAAAGCAAGCAAACTTCCAATTGTTGGTTGTATTAATGGAGTTGAAGCATGTGAAGAATGATCTATAATAGCATTTAATGCTTCATTTCCATTTCCAACATAATTATCATCAATAGGGATCATGGGCTCCCAAGGTAGTAAAAAATTTTCCCAACATTCATATGGCACTTGAGATTGACTGCAAATAAAAAAAAATTGTAGAAGGATGCCTAAGTCCATAAATTGGCCCATTCACAATGATACCCATAACGGATTTAAATATGATTGATCCTATATCAATGGATTTTTTCATTTGAATGCAGTAATTTAAAATAATAATTTCTTTGGTACTCTACTAATCCTCATAGTAGAGAGTAATTTTACAAAAATAATGAAATGCCACTGTTTTGAAATTAGATTAAGTGATGAAGCAGGGAAAATAATATATCCCTCATCTCGTACTTCCCACATATCACTTTCATCCGTCAGAAAATTATAAACATCTTGCATCAAATCTTGTGTAGGGAATAAATTTTTATAATGACAGACTGGAAGATTTTCTATCATATACAATTCATTAATCCTCGCATGAGTAAATGGTACAACCTTACCTCATACGAAGACAACTCCTTAGGTAATTTCATGTAAATTTGCATAAAACTCCTTTACTACAGGTACAGCAACAGTAGCGGTAGTATAACACAGAAATTTCCATCGCCTTTGCAAAATAATCTTATCAACCGAAGCACTTGCATTGATCAATCCATGATTAATAAAACATCTCTCCTTGATCAATCTCTTCTTCGTAATAATTTTATCGTATAATCTCTGCGCATAGAAACTAATATACTTTCTTCTATTGAAAACTTTATACCTTGAAGTATTTCTAGAATTGGAAGCCATGAAATCTGAAAATAGGAAGTTTCTACTCATCCAAGACAGTTTTTAGGACTCTAAAAACAACTCCCGTCTGTTATTACGGAGCGAAATCCTGCCAAAAGTCATCTAAATCGTTACACCTCCTCGGCGCCATCAGTGCTCCCAATTGGCACTGCCGGTGCTGACACTATTTTCTTGCGCGTCGTCGGCTCCAGTGGCCAAAATTTGTGACTTTCATTTTCGTTCAATTTAATTCCAAATTTTCCTCTAATACCAATATTTGACTTAATTTATAATAAATGCAATTGTGTAGGATTATTATCATTTATCAAACAAAGTAGTAATACATAAACATATATGTATGGGTTGCCTCCCATAAAGCTCTTTGTTTAACGTCGTCAGCCCGACATACCATTTGTTTAGTTGGGTTGACTTAAAATTAAAACTTCTTTAAATTGAGGTATGTGCCCTTCATAATAGTGTTTCAAATGATGCACATTAAATTTAAATACCTTTCCAATGTTAGGATCTTTAATAACAACAGTTCCATAATGAAAGACTTTAATCACTTTAAATGGTCCTAACCATCTGGATTTCAGTTTTCTTGGAAATAGAACTTCTTGTCTAGGTTCAAATTTCTTCTTAATAATCTTCTGATCACGCCATATTTTCATTTTCTCTTTGTAGATTTTTGCATTATCATATGCTTCATTTCTTATTTCCTCAAGTTCATTGAGTTATTATAATATTTTCTCACCAGCATCTTTTAGATTAAAATTAAATTCCTTAATTGCCCAAAACGCTTTATGCTCCAATTCTACTTTTAAGTGGCATGTTTTTCCAAAAAATCAATCTGTATCGGTACATTACTGTAGGAGTCTTATAAGCAGTTTTGTATGCCCATAATGCAGTATCTAGTCTAGTAGAACACTCTCATTTATAAGGATTTACAACTTTTCTAAAATGCATTTAATTTCATAATTTGATATATTTGCTAGACTGCTAGTCTGAGGATGACAAGCAGTAGAGAATCTATGTATAATATCATATTTCTTAATCGATTTTTTGATTTTCTTATTCTTGAAATGAGATCCTCTATTAGTAATAATTACTCTCGGCATTTCATATCTTGTAAAAATATTTTTAATTAAAACTTTAGAAACACTCCGAGCATCACATATGAGTACAACAATGACTTCAATCCATTTGGACATATAATCAACAACAAGTAATATATATAATTTTCCAAATAAAGGCATAAATGGTCCCATAAAATCTAATCCCCACACATAAAAAATTTCAACTTCCAATGAGGAATTTAGAGGCATTTCATTTCTTCTAGAAATATTTCCTCGTTGACATCTATAGGATGTTTTAATATACTCATTAACATCCCTAAAAATAGTAGGCCAATAAAATCCAGCTTGCAAAATTTTATATGCAGTTTTATTTGTTCCAAAATGTCCTCCAAATTTAGAATCATGGCATCTTTCAATTATTTATTGAGCTTTATCATACGGCACACATCTTCTAATAATTTGATCTTTACATTGTTTATATAAATATGGGTCATCCCCAAAATAGTCTTTTCAATCATATATAAATTTCTTTAACTGTGGATTTTTATATCAGGTGGTGAAATATTACTTAAAATATAATTTACTATATCAGCATACCACAGTACATCTATTTCATCAATGCTATATAACTGTTCATTAGAGAAATTTTCTAAAATTTCATTTGCAAAATTAGTTATTATTTCTATTCCTATTTTAAACTGATCGATTATCATTTCCCTTTCTATCAACTATGGTAAAATCAAACTCTTGCAATAGAAGTATCCATTTAATTAATCTTAGTTTAGCAACATTCTTTTGCATTAAGTATTTAATAGCAGAATGATTTGTATGCACTATACATTTAGTTCCAATTAAATAAGGTCTAAATTTATCAAAGGCATAAACAATAACTAATAACTCTCTTTCAGTAGTAGTATAATTAATTTGAGCATTATTTAGAGTCTTACTAGCATAACATATAACTTTAAAAACTTTAATGTATCTTTGTCCTAATACAACCCCAATAGCATAATCACTAGCCTCGCACATTATTTCAAACGATTTTTTCCAGTTAGGTGGTACTACTATAGGTGCACTAACTAATTTTTTCTTTAATAATTTAAATGCTTTTATGCATTCCTCATCAAAATCAAATTTTATATATTTTTTTTCTAAAAGTTGGCATATCGGTTTAGTTATTTTCAAATAAATTTTTATGCAGCGCCTAGAAAAACCAGCATGAGCTAGAAAACTTCTCACCCCTTTAGCACTAGTAGAAGGTGGTAATTTTTCTGTAACTTAGATTTTTCCAGGATCTACCTCTATGTCATTTTCAAAAATTTTATGCCCAAGTACAATACCTCGTGCAACCATAAATTGACATTTTTCTAAATTTAACCCTAGGTTGATTTTTTCACATACTTCCATAACTTTTTCTAAATTATTAAGACATAACTCAAACAAAGTCCCAAATACTGAAAAATTCATCCATAAACACTTCCATTCCATGTTCTATTAAATTGCTAAAAATTGACATCATGCATCTTTGAAATGTTGCAGGTGCATTACATAGTCCAAAAAACATTCTACAAAAAGAAAATGTTTCATATGGGCTTATAAATTTTGTTGTCTCTTGATCCTCTAGAGCAATTTGAATTTGGTGATAACCGGTATATCCATCTAAAAAGTAATAATATTTATTCCCAGCCAATCTATCCCAATATTTGGTCTAGAAAGGGTAAAGGAAAGTGATCTTTTCTGGTGGTCATATTTAATTTTCTATAATCAATGCAAATTCACCAACCAGTTACTTGTCTTTTTGGAATTAATTCATTTTTCTTGTTTTCTGCAACAGTCACTCCTCCTTTCTTTGGAACACAGTGAATTGGGCTTACCTAAGTACTATCAGAAATATGATATATAATTATAGCATCTAACCATTTTAAAATTTCTTTTTTAAAAAACTTCTTTCATTATTGGGTTTAATCTCTTATGAGGATCAGCTTTAGGGTCAATAAAATTCTGTGCATACAAATTGAAGGACTAATTCCTTTAATATCTGCTAAAGTCCATCCTAAAGCCTTTTTATACTTTTTCAACATTTCTATCAACTTCTGTTCTTGAATTTCAGTTATCTCAGAAGATATAATAACAGACAATGTAGATAACTCTCCAAAAAATATATACTTTAAATGGGCTGCTAATATCATTAATTCAAGTTCAGGTGGTTTAATCTTGAAGGAATAAGATTTTTACTATCATTTTCTAACAAGTCTAACATTTCAAATTTGCTCTGAACATAATCCAAATCTTCTTCTGTCATTTCATTTTCATTGTCAAAAATTTCTCCTTGATTTAATTTATTTTTGAACTTATTCTTAAACTATTCATTACTCAAATAATCAGCTACTTCCATCCTGAAACATTCATTATTTTTTTCTTTTGTAGGATATTTCATAACTTTTGCTATACTAAATTTCACTTCTTGATTATTAACTCTCATTATTAATTCTCCTTCTTGCACATCTATTACAGCTCTTCCTGTTGCAAGAAATGGTCTCCCTAAAATAATAGGAATCTCTTTAACTTCCTCTATATCTAATACTATAAAGTCTACAGGAAAAATAAATTTATCCACTTTTACTAGTTCATCCTCTATAACTCCTTTTGGATAAGTTATTGATCGATCAACTAATTGAAGAGTTACAATAGTGAGGGAAATTTCTCCCAAATCTAAACTTTTAAATATCGATAAAGGCATAAGATTGATACTCGCTCCTAAATCACATAAAGCTTTTCCATAAAACTTTTCAATAATTGCACAAGGTATAGTAAAGCTACCAGTTTCTTTTAATGTTTCAGGAAGTTTTTTATGAATAATAGCACTACACTCTTCACTGAGTGCAACGATCTCATGGTCTGTAAATTCCTTTTCTTATTTAGTACATCCTTCATAAATTTCACATAACTTGGCATTTGTTCCAAAGCTTCAACAAAAAGAATATTTATCATTAACTTCTTAAGGATTACGAAAAAATTTTTAAATTGTTTATCTTTATTCTTCTGTTTCAGTCTTTGAGGAATTAGAAGTAATGATTTTTCTAAATGAACCTGTGTTTGTTCATTTTCATGTTGATCATTTTTCATTTCTTCCTTCTCTTCATCAACATTAGTTTCTCTTTAGATTCCTATTTCAACTTCTTTTCCACTTTGTAATTGAATAGCTTTAATTTTCTCTTTATTTTGATCTTTTGGATTAACTTCTATAGTACTGGAAGAATTCTAGAAGGTCTGTAACTAAGTGGAGTAGCAATATGTCCTAACTGATTTTCAATTTTTCTAATAGCAGCCCTTTGATTCTATATTTGATTTCTCATATTCAACATCACTTCTTTCATCGTCAACTTCTTTTCCTTAACTTTTGAGTTAGGGATGGAGTTAAATCCCAGAGGATAATAAGGTCAATAATTAGGATTTCCTTGGTTGTTCAGATTTTCAGATGGATTCACCGAATTGTTATAAATATTCCAACAAAAATTAGGGTGATTTTTCCGTCCAGGGTTAACATAGTTAGAATAGGGATTGTTATTTTGATTATTTATAGCTTTTAAAGTTTCATAAGATGATTGAGTATAAATAATATGTAAATTTTCCTCTAATATTGGGGGTATTTGAAAATAGTTCACTCCCATTTGATCAACTTTTTTAGAAATAACAGCAATTTGAGATGTCAAAATAGACATTGCATCAGAATCATGAATACTAGCTACTCTCTTTGTATTTACCCTTTCAGAGGGCCATTGAAAATTGTTAGTAGTCATTTCTTCAATTAAAGAATATGCTTCCTCAAAAGGTTTTGACATTAATGATCCACCCGTAGCAGCATCTATGATAGATCTAAGTGATCCAACAAATCCATTGTAAAATGTTTAAATTATTAACCAATCTGGTAAAGCATGGTGTGGACATTTTGTATGAAGATCTTTAAATTTTTCTCATGCTTCATAAATCGATTCCCCTTCAAACTGACAAAAATATGTAATATCATTTCTAACCTTGGCGATTTTCTAGGGTGGAAAATATTTAGTGAAGAATTTTTGTGATAGTTCTCCCCAAGTTCTAATAGTTCTAGGTGCTAATGAATTTAACGAAGACTTGGCTTTATCTCTTAATGAAAAAGAAAAAAGTTAAGCTTAACATCATCATTAGACACTCTGTCATATTTAAATGTAGCATAAATTTGAAGAAAATTAGCAAGATGTAAGTTAGGATCTTCAGTAGGTAATCCACCAAACTGACTATTTTGTACCATTTGGATAATAGTAGGTTTAAGCTCAAATGAATTAACAATAATATTAGGATTTTGAATAGTCAAGTGAAGTTCATCTGCTGTCGGATTCACATAATCTTTTAAAGGTTTTTGTCGATTATCATTTGTTAGATTATCTAAGTTATTTTCCATTTCTTTTTAATTTTTAATTTCTCTTTATTGTTTTCGAATTTTTATAATAGTACATTCAAATTCTGAATCTTAAGGTACTAAACTTTCAGATCCAATATTACGCATAAACAAATAAATTAAGCAAAGTAAAATTCTAAAAAATAAACACTCATAAATAAAAATATATTTCTTTTTAGATTTTTTATTTTTATATTTTTTTTGTATTTTTATGGTATATATATTATCTTTAAAGATCCTAATTTATCAAAACTATTTAATTTAACCGTTACCTTCCCCAGCAACGACGCAAAAAACTCAATCCGTGTACTAAAATTATATTGTGTAAAATATATATAAGTATAGGCAATTATTAATGGGATTCTACGCAAGTATACTTATCGTTATCAAGTAATAATGGACTTTCTATTTAAATCTCAAGTATCGATCCCACGGGGAAGGTTTAAATTTGTAATGATAAATTTTACTAGGAAATTCATAGAAAGTCAAACAAAATTACTGTTACTAATTTCGAATGTTGAAATAAAAACTAAATTACTTAACTATTAGCAAAACAGAAATGCAAGATTTAAACAGTAACTACTAATCTATTAACTATGTTTATGTAATGAAGATTTCTTATGTGAAAAAGCATCATTCCCACTATAATGAGGTTTTGGTGAAATGAGATGAGATAAATGTTTATAATATGTATTGTGTCAAATAGGAGTAGTTTTAATTCTCTACCCTGATACAGTGCTTAGAAAATCATTGGCTAATCTCAGGTTAGTCCCTAGATCAGTGACTAGGCTAGGAGGATAACGGCTCTCACTCCAGAGCTCCCACTTCTCTTCGTCTGAAGGCTAACTCTCTCTTTAGTTTTTAAACACTAAGACTAAATTAGGGATTCTAGTCTGTCACCCTAAAAATTCTCGAATTCTACACCCAGCAAAGAATATTTCCTTATTTGTTTGCACTTAATTCAATGAACGAATTTCTCCGCCATGAAATCAAATGTGATCCTCACTCTGTTGTAGAACTCATACTTCATTTCACGAATCATATGTTTCACAACACATTTTAACAATTCAATTGGCCAGATCAAAAATTAAATTAAGTTCGGACTTGAAAAATCAACACAATTTATTTTATATTTTAATATTGGCACATCCATGTTATCTCTTCATTTCACCATATCTTAGAGTAGGGAGAAAGATAGAGGAAATTATTGGCACATCCATATTATCTCTTCATTTCACCATATCTCAGAGTAGAAAGAAAGATAAAGAAAACTGCAAACTTCATGAGAAAGATACAACAAAACACAAATTTCATATATAAAAGAAAGTTCATACAATTCCATGTTATCTCTTTATTTCACCATATCTTAGAGTAGGGAGAAAGATAGAGGAAACTACCCAATTATCTCTTCATTTCACCATATCTCAGAGTAGGGAGAAAGATAAAGGAATCTACTCAGACTTCATTAAGATACAACAAAACACAAATTTCATATATAAAAGAAAGTTCATACAACACTAATAAAAAAATAACACTTATCTGAAATTCTTTCTCAAAGCAAATCCCTTGTAGCCTTTCTTTAGAAATACAGGAAGAAGATATCTCTCACTTTTTCCCTTCTCCAACACTTACAAAAAGTTTCACACTTAATCTCGCCACACAAACTCTTAATTATAAAAGAAAAATCATTAATTGACTCCAATGTGGTGGTGGAATGAAAATGGATTATGAAGAATGGTGAAAAAGGAGCGTGGTGGAACATTGTGGAGTGAAAACGAAAGTGAAGGAGTGAAGGAGACTATTTCTTGATGAATTTTGGCCCGAAATAAAGCTTAGGGTTGGTTCTCCAAGAGATGCCTCCAAAATCTCTTCAAAAATTGTCTAGATACGTTGAATCTTCTACAAACTGGGGCTGAACCGACATTGGCACCGTCAGTGCCAATGTCTTGCAATTTAATTCACTGCTCTCTGTTTAAAGGCACCTTCGGCGTTCTTCTGGTGCAAATTCTCAGTTTGTTCTATTGTTCTACGCCGTCGGCACTGCCCTTGGCTTGGTCGGCGCTAAGTATTTCTTCAAAAATGTCATTTTGACTCTAAATTCCATCTTTTTTGCTTCATTTTGTCTTTAAGTCATAAAAATCAACAACCTGCAAGAAAATATCAAAATACCTTCCATTAAAGTGCAATATCACCAAAAATAAGTAAAAAATATGGGTCTAAAAATACATATATTTTTGGTGTATCACCAATCTTTCCAACACTGAAAAATTTTCACCCAAGTTAGTCGTAAAGTAGAAATCTTTAACTTGGAAAAAATGCTCCTCCAGACCTGTTGAACCACCACAGAATTAAAAAACAAATAATGCAGAGACTCCTCCATCCAACACAACACACACCAAGAAGGACCCCTTAATCATCAGTGAGCAGAAGTTTATGGAATAACCTCCAACAAAAAAAAAAAGACATTGAGGGTGAGAGGAACCTACTCCAGACCATTGATCCCCAAGTGACCTCTTGCTGAGGAAAGCAATTAATCACAATAAAGAAAATCATAATTTGGGACGAACCTTTTTAACTACAACTCTATCCTTCTTAGATGGAATAATTGGGATCTTCAGAATATTGTTTATCTGGGAAGGATCAACCATGGTCTGATGTGCCTGTAAATTCCAGCCATCATCAACCCAATGATATGCCACCCGCAAAGACTCATCAGCAACAAATGGAGAAGTAGAAGTTAGTTTGCCTTCTAAAGTCCATTTATCTAACCAGAAGCTAATTTTTCCTTTCCCCACTTTCCACATGAAAAGATTTTCGGCCTCAGCCCTAACTTTCAGCATATTGGCCCAAATTCTACCCAATTTTCCTTTGCACTAGGGTAGGATGATGCTCTTTAAAATATTTGCCCATCATATATTTGGCCCATATGAAAGATTGAGCTCTAAACTTAATCCAATGCTTACAGAAGTTGGTGTATATGATTTGTTGGAAGCTTTTAAAAACCAAACCACCAGCTCTTGTGGCCTTACAAACTTTTTGCAACCTAACTAACTAACTAACTAACTAACTAACTATATATATATATATATATATATATATATATATATATATATATATATATATATATATATATATATATATATATATATATATGTGTGTGTGTGTGTGTGTGTGTGTGTGTGTGTGTGTGTGTGTGTGTGTGTGTGTGTGTGTGTGTGTGTGTGTGTGTGTGTGTGTGTGTGTGTGTGTGTGTATTAAGAATTCGGTGGTATGTATATATTAAATTCCCCAATACATTTACACATTCCTTCGGGATATCTTAATCTGGTGTTTTTCTATAATATGAATGATTTGGGTGATATGAATGTAAAAATTACAGGTTTGGATTTAGAGAAGTAAGAACTAGGTAATATGTAAATGCCTCTATTAAATTTATAATTTTGGGGTACATGCATGCATACGTACATATATAAGTGTACGTGTGTGTGTTAAATTTGTAAATATATATAGATTTGTAAATGTAAGAGAATTGGGTGGTATGTATGTGAATGTTTTATATACTTTTATACATGTGCGTGTGTGAACAAATATGTATGTATGAGTATTATATATATGTCTATGTTCACTCGAGCGTGTTTGTGTGTGTGCGTGCTCAAAGATGTATGTATAAGTACTATATATCTATGTGTGTGCGTCTGCGCGCGTTATTGTGTGTAAATATATGTATGTGCGTGTGTGCGTGTGTGCGTGTGAAGAATTGGCTAGTATGAATGTAAATACCCCAATATAGTGACACATAAATTTAAGATACTTTAATTTGTGTGTATGCATGTGTATGACTGTGTATATTTGTGTGTGTTTATATATTATTAGAAGTTATGTTAGAAAATAATTGTTGATCTCACTTTTGGTTGAGGTTCAATTTTTCCTCTTTAGTAGCCTAAGATCTAGTTGTAGGACTTTTCTATTGACTATTTTTAGAAAACTAGACAATGAACCCTCACCATTAGAAATTTCAAACTTTTCTCTACTCAACTTAAAGTTCCACATATTGGTCCTAACCTCTAGCACATAGTAGGTGGGGTCACTATGAGGGAAACTCAAGATGAGTCACCCTTAGGACTGTTGGACCTTAGGGTTGACCATGGGTGTTGGTCTAGGGCTAAGGCACTTTTTTGCACTCACAATCACTTATTACCCTAAACCCAGAACTTCTAGGCTTTGGTCCCTTGATACTTTTGGGAGACTCCTATAGGTGGTTCCCTAAACCCATTAGCCCTAGGCTAGGGTTTAGCTAAAACCACTACATAGAGGACCCATAATGGGGTTTCCATTGATCCATGGCTTATTTATGGTGGTTGGCAATCCAACCTTATCAAGGTAACCAACCAATCTTATTCCCTCTAAATTCCCCCAAATTACACAGATACCCTTGTGACCCCAAATTTGGCCAAAATCTCCAAATCTAGCCAAAATACCCAAACTTCTTCAAAAATCATTTCAGACACCTTGAAAACACCCAAATTACACAAAATCTCAAAATTGGCCAAATTACCAAAATACCCCTCTTTGGCCCAAAATTCCAAAAAGTTTATAAAATCCTCAAAATTCCCAAAACCTCTCAAATATTTCCAATTTCATTTTCCTCAACTATCACATGACCCAATTTGGTTGATTTAACCATCCTTGAACAAAACCCCCAAATTACCCTTTAAAGGCCCATATTTTCTCGAAATCACCTCAAATGTCTATACAATTGGTCTCAATTTCCCCAAATTCAATTTTAAACTCAAATTATCTCTTAATATGACCAATGAAGATCAAATCCAAGCCCAATTGATCCATGATTTGAAGCCAATTTTAATTTAAACCAAAACCCCAATATTGGCCCCATGACTTGGTTCCACCAAGTTGAACCCATAACCCACTTAATTAGACACAATTTGTGTTGAAAAATCTTCATAACATTCCTACACATCAAATTTGACCTTCAATTTGCCTTGGTAGGACCTCAATTTCATTTGATTTCAACCTAAGTCCAAAAGCCCCAAATTTGCAACAAATTGATCATGTCTCAAAATTTCACCAAATTGAGGGCCTTAACCCCAAAATTTCCACTCCATACCTTTATGAAAAATCTTTACAACACCTCCCTTGATCATGTGGATCATTCAATTTTGACTTAGCCCAAGGCTAGCCCAACCTAGACCCATGTGAAGCCCAACATGCCCAAATTGGCCAAATCTCAAAAATCCCTCAAATTGACCTACCAATTGAACTTAAAATTATTTCAACCCTTCAGAAAAAATCTTCATGAAAATCATATACACAATGTTGATCAATCAATTGAGTCATTTGATATGGCAAACCTAACCCAGACCCAAACTTTGATCACTTGAACCCACATTGAACCTATGCATTAAAGAATGCCTAACTACCCCAAAGTCACCAAATTAAGTCCACCTCAGCCATTGGTTAGACCCTAAGACTAAGCCAAAGCCTATCTAACCACCTAAACTAAGCCATTGACCAAAGGCCTCCTAAATTAAGGGATTTCATTCCATTTTTGCTTAAGCATGGGATATTTTTGCCAAAATTAAACCTCATTGCATTAAGTTGCTTTGACAGATTGTCTTGGGTTCCCTGAGCTCCCAGCCACCACCCCCTAGCCGACCGGTCAACCTAGTGGCCGGAAAATGGCCAAACCGAGAGCCACCCCCATGGAGCTTCACCCAAGTAAAACCTAGAGATCATCTCGTCTAAATTAAATTGTAGAGCTCCTCTGCCCTCCACCTAAGCACCACAATTAACCCAAACTTGTGCCCTGAGAGACACCCCATGGCCATTTTTATAAAAAACTCACCTCCACGACCATGGAAGGAGTGATGAAAATTTCTTAGAGAGAGCCTCCTAAACTTCTCACAAAGCTTCTCTGAGATCTCCTCAGTGCAATCCAACCCTCCTCCCCCACTGAATTCCAATGTGGAAGCTTAGTTTTGAGCTCAAAGCTCTGCCCAAAACCAGGACAAAACTCATTGCACTTCCACAGTCCACCAAACTTAAATTACTTGTGCCCACACCTTCACAACCAAGAAAGAAGCAAAAGCTCCATCAAATTACGCTCTGAAATAGCCTCCACCATAGCTCTAGACCAACACCTGAAATCGAGCTTGGTAGAATTCATACCTAAGCCTTACACCAAAGTAAGAGTCTTAATCCCTAGCCTCCTTGGACCCCAACGAACGTGCCAAGACCNATATGGTCAAAATTGGGGTTTTGACCCAAATCAAAATTGGGCTCAAATTATGGACCAATTGAGCTTGTATTTTGTTTAGTATGGTCATATCAAGAGTGAATTGGAGTTTAAGATTGGAATTGGGGTCAATTGAGATCGAATTGATGGACATTTGAGTTGGATTTAGGGAAATTTGGGTCTTTAAAGGGAAATTTGGGGATTTTGGCAAAAGATGGTCGAATTGGCCAAATTGGGTTATGTGTTAGTTAAGAGAAATGAAATTGGGACTATTTGAGATTTAGTAAGATTTTCTGGTAATTTTTGGAATTTTTGGGATTTTGAGCTCAAGAGGGGTATTTTGGTAATTTAGGAATGTTTTGGAATTTTTGGGATTTTGGAATTTTGGGTCCAAGAGGGGTATTTTGGTAATTTGGGGGTGTTTTATGGGCAAAAGGCCAAGATGGGTATTTTGGTAGAGTTGAGGTACCAATCATCACCAATAAGCCAAGGTCCAGTAATCCTAAGGGTGACTCATCCTGAGTTTCCCCCACAGTGACCCCATCTACTAAGTATTTAGAGGTTAGGACCAATATGTGGAACTTTAAGTTGAGTGGAGAAGGGTTTGGAATTTCTAGTGGTGAGGGTTCCATATCTAGTATTCTAGAAATAGTCAACAGGAAAAGTCCTATGGCTAGACCCTAGGCTTCCAAAAGGAAAAACTAAACCTCAACAAAAAATGTGGTCAACACTAACTTCTGATTCTGCCCTCCTTTTATGATCGGTCCCTAACTTTTGATCTTATTTTTGAGATTGATCTTTAACTTTAAATTCTCATTTTGGGAATCAGTCCTAACTTTTGATTCCCCCCTCCTTTTAAGGTCAGTCCTTATCTTCCGTCCCTCTCTTGAAATTGATCCTTAACTTTCAATTCTCATTTTGGAATCAGTCCTTAACTTCTGATTCCTTACTTTTTAGATCGGTCCCTAACTTCCAATCCACTTTTTGAGATTGATCCTTAACTTTAAATTCACATTTTGGAATCAGTCCAACCTTTTGATTCCCACTCCTTTCGAGGTCGGTCCCTAACTTCTGACCCTCTCTGAAGATTGATCCTTAACTTTCAATTCTAATTTTAGAATGAGTCCTTAACTACTGATTCCCTCCTTTTGAGATCGGTCCCTAACTTTCGATCCTCCTTTTGAGATTGATCGTTGACTTTCAATTCTCATTTTGGAATCAGTCCTTAAATTCTGATTCCCCCTTCCTTTTGAGGTCAGTCGCTAACTTCTGACTCTCTCTTAAGATTGATCCGTAACTTTTAATTCTCATTTCGGAATCAGTTCCTAACTTCTGATTCCCTCCTTTCAAGGTTGGTCACTAACTTCTGACTCTCTCCTGAGATTGATACCTAAATTTCCATTCTCATTTGAAGATAAATTCTTAAATTTTTCTTCCCTTCTTTCAAGGTCAGTACCTAAATTCTGACTCTCTTTTTGGAATCGATACCTAAATTTTAATTCTCACACTAGGGTCAGCACTTACATATTGATTCATATCATCTATAAATACCTAAAACTTAATAACTCAAACCCACTCTGCAGTCCCCAATGAGAGTTCCTACTTCTTAACTTTGATCAAATATTCACTTGCTAATTCACCAACGGAAACAAATAACACGCATAATTCTATACTTCCTTTTAGGTCTATTGACTTAGAAGTCTGTGTTGATTTTGTTGATCTCATCAGTCAACTCCAATACACGTGGTGTGCTTGCCCAGTACACCACACCTATTTTGGGTCGTTCTGCTGAACTTAATTTTGGTTGAGGTTTAGTTTTTCCTCTTTAGTAGCCTAAGGTCTAGCCATAGTACTTTCCTGTTGACTATTCATAGAAAACTAGAAGAGGAACCCTCACCATTAGAAATTCTACACTCCTCTTTGCTCAACCTAAAGTTCCACATATTGGTCATAACCTCTAGCAATTAGTAGGAAAGGTCAATATGGGGGAGCTCAAGGTGAGTTTCCATAGGATTGCTTGCCCTTAGGGTTGACTCTGGGTGTTGATCTATGGCTAAGGCACTCACTTGCACTCATTATCACTTATACCCACTCGCAACCCTAAACCCAAAATTGTTGACTTTGATCCCTTGATCCTTTAGGAGACTCATGTAGATGGTACCCCAAACCCACTGGCCCTAGGCTAAGGTTTAGCTAAGAACAGTACATAGAGGACCCAAAAGGGGATTCAATTGGTCCATAGCTCATTTTTGGTGGTTAGCTTCCCAATTCTACCAAAAATATTCAACTTAGCCTTTACCCCGGAACCTACCCTAGTTACCTAAACACCACCAAATCCCAAATTTAGTAAAAATCATCAAATTCATCCAAAATACCCAAACTTGTTCAAAAGTCATTTCAAACTTTTGAAAATACACAAGCTACCCAAAACCACCCAAATGTCCAAATTTACCAAAATACCCCCAAAATTGTCAAACTTACAAAAAAATACCCTTGGCACCCCAAACCTTCCCAAAGAATCCAAAATCACTCCAAATGTCTCCAAAACCCATTTGGACCCCTCAATTGGACCCATTTTGTCCAATTTGACCATTGTTTACCAAAATCCCCAAACTGCCTTTAAGGGCCCAATTTCCTCAAATTTATCTCAAATGTCCATCAAGTTGGTCCTAATTTCCCCCAATTTCAATCTTAATCTCAAATTCACCCTCCATATGACCAATTTAAATCAAATACAAGCTCAATTGGCCCATTCTTTGAGCCCCATTTTGATCCAAGTCAAACTCCCAATTTCGGTCCTATGGCCTATTCCCGCCAAATTGAACCCCATGGCCTACTCAATTAGCCTCAATTTGAATCCTAAACTCTTCATAACATTCCAACACATCAATATTGACATTCAATTGGCCTTGGTGAGGCCTCAATTTCATTTAATTTCAACCCTCGTCCAAAAAATCCCCAAATTTGCCCCAAATTGGCTATGTCTCCAAGTTCCGCAATGTTTATTGCCCTAACTTCAAATTTGGCACCCAATTTATGTTGAAAAACTCTTCATGATGTTACTTTAGACCATTTTCAATAATCAATTTGGGATTAGCCCTACCTAGGCTCAAGTCTAGCCCAACATGCCCAAATTGACCAAATTTCCAAAATCCTTCAAATTGAACCCCCAATTGAACTCAAAATCATTTCAATCCTTCACCAAAAATCTTTATTATAATCAATTACACAAAGTTGATCAATAAATTGGGCTCAAAGTCATGGCTATCCAAACCCAAACCCAACTTTTAGCCATTTGGACCTAAATTGAACCCATACACCAAAATTGGCTGAACCACCCTAAAGTCACAAAATTTATAACTCCATAGCCACTAAGCTCCTCCTAAGGACCAGGCCAAACCCGTTTCTACCATCCATGGCATGCTATGGATCAATGGGTCCCCAAATTAAGGTATTTATGCCCATTTATGGGCCTTAACCAAAAATCTTTCCCATCATCACTTGCCATTGAGGGTTACTTATAATAACCCTCCCACTGGCTCACCTGACCTCCTGGCCACCTTTTTTGGCCTAGTGGTCGGAAAACACAAAAATCGAGAGCCCCAAGCTCAAATTCAAATGCAAACTCACCCATCTGAGCTGGCCAATTCCAATTGGCTTTAGCACTTCAAAACCCTCCACCTAAGCAATATTATCCACTCCCCAATTGGCCCTGGCAGCCAGCCTAAGCCATTTTTATTTAAACCTTACCATCATGGCCAAGTGAGGAGTGTTAAAAACTTTCTAAGGAAACTTTGTCAAATTGCTTCCAGAGACTCCCTAAGAACCCCTCAGTTCAAGCCCACCATTTTCCCCCTTTGGTTCCCTCTATGAGAGTTCAATTTTCAGCTCAAATTTTCAGTCAAAACCAGGATATACTTTCCCACAGCTCTACACTAAAATAAACCTCAATTAATTGTGCACACACCATTCCGACAGAGAAAGGAGTTGATCCCCCACAGAAGCCCCCTCTCAAACAGCCTTTAGTATATACTTCATTCAAGACCTGAAATTGAGCTTGGTCAAAATCATACCTAGACTATTAACCAAGGCTTGGGACTTCAACTGGATTTTCATTGGGACCAAATTAAGACGTTTCTATTGGATGATCGGGAATTCCTCGGAGGAGGTAACCTACAGTTGCTAACGAGGCTTCTCAAGGTCTATATGAAAGTATGGAACTCATTACATTTAGTTTATTGAATTCATTTGGACTAAGTAAATCTAATAGAAAAAAGTGGTACCAGAATGATGGAACCGTAGGATCGTAAACGGTGTCACTCTAATCAACTTTGACATGCCCCATAATATTTAAAGAACTAAAACCATAGGATCTTCTGATTTGACACCATAACTTGACAAATTATAAAACTCAAAATCGTCATGGCAAGGAGCATGGAGCTAGCACTGTGGGAAACATGAACATATTCAAAAGCAAAACATGTCTTCCCCAGCTAAACAAATTTCCTTCCTTTGAATTAAGCAACCAAGCCAAAGGATTTTGAGGTTCTCTGCTTATGCAACATAAATCCTCACCTCATCTTTAGGCCTTTGTACACCTTTGATGTACAATCTAAGCCTTAAATCGTCTTAAGAATTCTGAGGTTGTCGTCTGTCACGACTTAAACCCTCACATCTTTCAAGCTATTTGTATGATCGTTTCACACGAATGTAAGTCATAACAAATAAAATTACCAGGATGCAACACCTAAATATTTCTCCTCAAAACTGAAGCAAAACAATAGGATAGACTGGGAAGTCACCGAAGTTCTCCTTCAGATCTGTGACATCCCCTAGTTCTTCCTCTTTTGGATTTTACAATAAATGTTCTAAATTTGAGTCATTTCAATCTAACACCTCGTTTGTCCGATCTTAATAAAAAGTCATATCTTTTTGACCTCTTTGAAGATAATATTTTCTTGATTTTTATTGAGAGTTTTCTTAGATGAATTCGGTCATTTAAGATGTAATTAACTATATAGGCTTGCGCTTATATGGAGCTTGTCTAAACCCTGCTTAATAAAAACCCTATTTAATTCTTCAGATTAAATAAGCGAAATAGTCGGCAAATAAAATAGTTTTACAGACTACAAACGTCATATAATATTAAATAGGGGAACTTGTCGGCAAATACAAAGGTTTCGCAGACCAAACAGACGTCATATATCTTAGTTTATTTGATCGAGCCTCATCCTCAAGTCTTGTGTTTATCCTTCGGGATAGATATAGGAGTTTATTTGATCGAGCCTCATCCTCAAGTCTTGTGTTTATCCTTTGGGATAGATACAGGATCCTATTTGATCGAGCCTCATCCTCAAGTCTTGTGTTTATCCTTCGGGATAGATATAGGATTTGAAGTACAATGCTAGGAACTTGTGGGAAAATACAAAGGTTTCGCAGACCAAACAGACGTCATACTTTCCTTAGTTTTTTTTATCGAGCCTCATCCTCAAGTCTTGTGTTTATCCTTTGGGATAGATACAAGATTTGAGGTACAACGCTCTTTCATTTAAACCGAGCCTCATCCTCAAGTCTTGTGTTTATCCTTCGGGATAGATACAGGGTTTGAGGTATAGTACTTTTTCATTTAAACTATAAAAAATATGGGGGGTCAGTTTGATTTCATATTTTTCTAAAAGCTATATATATATATATATATATATATAAAAATTAAAACATCCTTTCGAAGCGGGCGATGAGACTTTGATTCCGGTGTCCGACAGCTTCCAACTGGTAACTCCTCAACTTTTTGATGCCGACAAGTTATTACTTTCTATTTAGCTCTTTTAGTAGTAATTTTTAGTTATCATATCATTTTAAGACCTTTTTTCTTTTAATATACAATTTAAATAGAATTTCTGTAAGTTGATTTTAAGAGTTACTACATTCCTCGTGGGATCGATATTGGGTGTTTAAAGAAAATCCAATATTACTTGAAACGATACGTATACTTGTGTAGTACTATTATTGTGAAAATTTATTATAAACTATTACATTTGTTCAAACTAGCCACTGTAAATAATTTGTAACAAAATTTAATGATTTATAATAGATTTTCACAGTAGAAGTACTACGCTAGTATACGTATCGTTTCAAATAATATAGGATTTTCTTTAAAAACTCTAGTATCAATCTCACGAGGAAAGCGGTAACTCTTAAAACCAACTTACAAAAATTATTATTAAATTGTAAATTAAAAGATAAGACATTTTAAAATGATATGCTTACTAAAAATCACTACTAAAAGAGCTAAAAAGAAAGTAAGAACTAAATGTAAAAACTTAATAAAATATAACAAGTTTGGATATTATGGAAAACCATTCCCCTTAGAAATAGATTTTCATCTATGTGGGATTCAATTGATTTAAGAAAAACCTGAGGTATTATGACAAATAGAAACATACCTTATTCTTTACCTCTGCCCGGTGCTTGTAAAGAACATTAGCTAACTTTTGGTTGATTCCTTAACATCCCGACTCCACATCAGGGCTATCTAGCCTCTCACCTCTAGATGTTCCTAACCTATGCCACCGTAATGACCAAATCCTAGCATCAGGGTGCTAAACCTTAAGATAAATCGATAAGAATCTAGCTTGTCACTCAAGATCTAACCAATTTTATGCCCATCAAAACTTATCTCCCTATTTGCTTGCATTCCACCTTAAATAATTGTAATGGCTCTACTTAGAATGAAGTGTTTTATCTATTAGTTGGGTGAAATCATAGTCGTCCCATGTCATTATGTTTCTCAATATATTTTAACCTCACAAGTGGCCAATTTGAAAAGTAAATGAAGATTCAGTGAACATACCATCACAATTTTTAAGAGTAAAAGGAAATTTTCAAATCATTCTCATCCCACAAGATTAAGTCCAATATGCAAGAAGAATGAAAGGGAACAACAAAAAAATTTTTGAAGAATAAAAAAAAAAAAAACATTTGCATTGAAATCCATGTGTTACAACAAAAACATAAACCCAAATACAAAGTAAATTATGTCTTCTCCCCAAGTAAACTTTTGGAGTTTCCATTAAGCAATCTCCAAACTACTTCACACTAAAAGACAATCACACTTAAATTAGAGCACAAAATATGAAAAGCCTAACTTACTATTGCCACCGAATTAAAGTTTTGAGGCTCCTAAAGGTCTCTAAATTCCATCAAATCTATCTCATTAAATAGAAAACATAAAATAACCTAGGGTTGCATCAAACACCATTCCAAAATTTGGCCAAATTCAATGTATCTTCTAGAAAAGTAGTTACTAGTGCTATAGCGCCAGTCTGGGGAGCTATAGTACCCTTCTCACTCAATAACGCCACACAAAAATTTTCACTTCTTCTCCTTTTCTCTTCATTTTCTCTAAGTGTCCATTCCATGTACCTGAAACAAAAAATATGCAAAATACACTCCTTTAAAGTCCAATATCAATAAAAATGTAGATAAAACGCTTATCAAATATGCTCTAAAAATATGATTTTTTAGGTGTATCACTTTCCTTCTTAATGTGACATCTTCTCGAGATCAGTGTGAGACCCCCTGAAATGGAGTAAGGTTTCTGATTCTCATTCTGGGGGCTGGTACCAAAATTCTAGTTCCCATCTTGGGGTCAGTTCCCAAATTTTAATTCCCTCCGCTACCTCTTGGATTGGATGTGAGCCCTGGAGCTATCCTTCCCAAAGTAGCTCGTCACCTCTTAGGTTGGATGTGAGTCCCTGTGCTTTTCTTACTACGATGACATTCTCAGCACTTTGAGATAGATGTGAGCCCCCTTAAATGGAGTAAGGCATCTATTCTCATTGTCTCCACACTGTTTGTTACGTCTTGGGTTGGATGTTAGTCCCTGAGCTTTCCTTCCCAACGTAGCAAACTGTCTCCTCGATCAATCTTTTGAGTTGGACGTGAGTCCCTGTGCTTGTTAGCTCGATCCGATCTCTTTAAAAATTCTTAATTCTTAAATTTTTCATAAAATCAATATAAAATTAAGTTTCAACTAAAATTAAATTGAAATTAAACATCGAATCAAATCTTTACATTGATTGTCAATCTCCTTGATGATTATCTCTGTAAATTCACAGGAGTAACCCTTCATCCTAGTTAACGAGTACGTAATCACTTTACCAATTTGGAAATTCACTTCTAATTTAGGCACTTTGAGTGCACATGTTACTCCCTAGCGGAAACCCTCTTCACTCTTCTTGTGTTTTTCTCTGAGCAAGTCGGCTCAGGCAGTTGTGTCGGTCTGTTGATCTTATCGGTCAACACCAATATGTGTGGTGTGCTTGCCTATCACACCACTCCAATTGTGAGTCCATTTGTTGACCTCACTTTTTGTTGAGATCTAGTATTTCCTCCTTAAAAGCCTAGGATTTAGCCATAAGACTTTTTTTTTACTATCTTACTGGACTAGTGTTGGAGGCCTACCCCATTATAAATTCAAAACAAATTTTTCCTCTTTCTAGAGTGAAACATGTTTGGTTTTGACCTCTAAAACTTTATAGGATGAAACCAACTTGGGGGAGCTCAAGAAGAGTCCCCATAGGATTGTTCTGCCTTAGGGTTATCCCTAGGTAATGTGGTCTTGATAGATCTTGCACGCACACACACACTTGAGCTCCTCACTTTCACTCATAACCAAAATCCTAAATCGAGCATGCTTAGCCTAATTTTATAATCTTTTGGAGCTCATGCAGGTGGCCCCCAAATTTTTAGCATATGGCTAGGATGGCTTTGGCCAAAACCTAATGAGCTCAATTTGACTAAATTGACTAATTTTGACTAAAACCCCAATTTTACCCCTAACTAAAGCCTCCAAATTACCCCCAATTTCACCAAATTGATTTCAAACTTTCCTAATTTCATATCTAAATAAAATTTCATCAATTTTAAGCCCAATTCAAACAAAATTTTAGCATAATTTAATCCAATTTCAAGTCCAAATCTCAAGCCTAATTCAAACGCCCTAAAATGACCATAAGCCAAAGATTCCATCAAATTGAACTCCCTATCCCAACCAATTTCCCTAATTTTGGATCCTAAAATCATCATAACATCAATTTTTCTAGACCCAAACTAAAAACCTAGCCTAAATTCAATTCAAAAAAAAAATCCCCAATTTTGCCCAAAACTTTAAATTCCACCATATAGCCTCTCAATTTTCACTCAACTGATTTCCAAATGCCTTGTGAAAATATCCTACAGCAAATTAGACTTCCAATTTACCCAAATTAAAGATCTAACCAAGTCCAAATTCAAGTTCAAGCCAATCCCTAGATTTTAAACCCGAACCCTTGACCCACTTGTAGCCACTTGGTCTAGCCGAACTTGGACCACCACAGGTGTCATTTGGACCACAAGAACTAGCCACGATTCATCTTTCCTGTCCTAATGGTGCCATGGAACAAGGCTCTTTCAAATTATAGAATTTCTTCCTTAATTTGACTAAACCAAGGGGACTCTTCCACCAGCCTTCTCAAGCCCCCAATTCATCACAATTAAACCTTCTAGCGTCCCTGACCCAACTAGCCACATGCTCAGCTCTGACAGGCTAGCATAGTGGCCGATAAACGCCCTGCCTGAAAAGCCCCGAATGAATCAAACCAAAAATTGGGACTATCTGAGATGGTTCAACCCCATTAGCAAGTTGTGTTGTTTATCCCTTCATATAAGCGTCCTCTGTGCCCCCCTAGCTTGCCCTTGTGGTAATGGAGAGATCATCCTTTTATTTAGTGAGATTCTACCAAAATCATTGCAGAGCCTATTCAAGCTTTCTGGAGTCCAATCCCATAGTCATCAATGCCTCTATTTTCTCTACCGAAACCCAATTTCTCACTTGAAATTGAGGTTAATTTTCTGTCACTTTACAAACCTTCACCAAGCTTCAGATTAAATCTTACAAAAACATCCTCAGACTAAAAGAGGAAGTTATCGATCAAAACTTGTTGACCTCACTTTTGGTTGAGGTCTAGAAACTTCTTTAATAGCCTAGGTCTAGCCATAGGACTTTCCTATTGACTAGTCTTAGAAAACTAGAAGAGGTACCCCACCATTAGAAATTCAAAACTCTTCTTTTTACTCAACTTGAAATTCCACATATTGATCTTAACCTC